>JAGDQP010008796.1:0-28830 GCA_022664845.1 Lepisma saccharinum | reverse complement strand
TCAAATAATGAATAAATGCATGATATATTATCAAACATTCCTTTCCCCACTTCCAATTTAATATATTTTTTTTAAACCTTTGGGAAATTTAGACTCAAGACGGATGGATAAAGATGGGAAGAATTGGTTGAATAAAGGAAGTGGAAGGTACCCAGCGAACTCCAAGAAAACCCACGCACACGCCGATGCTGCACACAAACGCTTTGGAAATAAACAGAGATCGAGCCGCCAAACCCTTAGCGCCAGAGGTGAGCGCTATACTATTGAGTCCCTTCTTCGAAGTCCCACTTAGAATCTTTCCAAATCCAGTTTCCATTGAGGGTGTACATCTTGGTAAGTGGTGACTGTCCTTAGTAAATTGGAACTTAGCGTAGAAAAAATTAAATTCTTCTTCATGAAATTTCTAGAGAGTTTACATGAGTTATTCAATAACGGCGGTATTTAACAGCAGGGATTTCGTTCGACAAACAAACTGAGTAAGTAATTTTTTATATTCGCGATTAATGGTATATATTTTACGGTTAATAGTCGAAAAAGCTCTTCAAATTTCTGTTCATACCTACCATACTTGGTTTAGCGCGAAACAGAAAATTGAAATTGCTTTCTTCTAACCATAAAATCTTTATCATCTAAAACCTCGAAGATAATATTTGTTATCTCACTGTAAACTGGTACTCTGTGAAATTATCTTAGTGAACATA
The DNA here is from genome assembly GCA_022664845.1 of Lepisma saccharinum. Taxonomy (NCBI): domain Eukaryota; kingdom Metazoa; phylum Arthropoda; class Insecta; order Zygentoma; family Lepismatidae; genus Lepisma; species Lepisma saccharinum. The sequence goes on along the minus strand of JAGDQP010008796.1, from coordinate 28,129 downwards.
TACAATTTCAGTTCTTGTTTACTTGCATAGCTTCCCGTGAAATTATGCTCAGGTTGTTATAGAGCCACCTCTGCGCTGCTTCGTCGTAAATTGCGCTTATACAGAAGGTTGATTCATGTGGGCGTATATGTGCCAAAATTTAATCGTCCAATCTGCTCGCAGAATGGACTGAACCAAATGGCTAAAAGCGCAGAAGTAACCCAGTACCCTGTAGTATTGTGTCACTTTCGTAAATTCGTGTTGTTTGTTCCCTGGCTCAAAAGTCAAAACCGGTTGTAGGAGAGATACATAGTTGCACTTTTTCCACTCCAAATATTTGATCTAAAAATAAAAAATGGTGCAAAGAACTTGGGTAAGCATTGGGTTGGACGACTATCAAGAACATAATTGATCAACATAAAAATTAAGAGTTACCAGGGATTCAATCACCCATGAAGAGGACTAGGAAGCCAGCGGCCACTGCAGTGACGTCGACTGTGTCTCATAGGTTACGTCGAATAGCTCTCCTGGAAAATCCCTGTCCATAACGTTTGATAGCCTCACGACGCCACGTAGCACAGTCAAAATGCGTGAGAACTTGAATGTCCGTAAGCCTTGTAGAAGTTGGAGGTCCATGATTATAAGAGAAAGACGAACAGTAGGCGCCCCTACAAACGCCATTTACATTGGGAAAGGGGAATCATATGGTCATACTAGATGATGCATGTTTTAATTTATCAAGCAAAATCTGACCAATCACTTACAGTTCACGTCCCAAGTTCATGCATCACTACAAACCAAAGTTCATGGTTATTGCGGTATACAGCTATCAACGCTAGATAACTATTCCTCAGGTCCCTGAAATCGTTAAACTTAACTCTGCCTTCTTTCAGGAACATATCCTCACCCCCGACCTGCATCGTGTGTATAGAAATTCCATCAATCAAGTCTGTGCATATTCATAAGGCTTCATCACATACGTATTATTCTATCTGTAACTTTCTGCAAACAGATTACTCAAGACAACGGCATTCAGGCTATTCCATTTCTAGGTATTCCGGTAGGGTCACCAGATTAAAGTTCTTCGGATATCTGCGGATTTGGTCTACTGATAAGAGCGCTTCCATCTCGTCGTGCCACCAATCTCCGAGGCATTGAGGAGGAGTGGCAGTGGATTCCATTTCCTGTACTTCGTTGTAGCCTTCTGCAATACAAATTACCTTGCATGGTCATTGCCAAGAAACATGATTATCACATTGAGGCCAACCGATGGTGGTCCCGTTGATTTTCGTAACCAAGGTGCTAATTTAAAATTGAGCACATTTATGTGGATCGAACTTCTGTAATATTAAGCTTCAGATCACGTACCTTATAAGTTAAGCCAAAACTTTAATTATCATTTGTGATAAGCCTGGAATGAGCAATGTCAATTTGCTCCCAACTCGAACTTTAATATTTGAGCCAACATTGACCAATCCTGTCTCAGTGATACTAAAAGAGACGAAAGAAGAATACAGGCAAGAATAATTATAAGGGTAAAGAGGCATTAAGTTTTGTTTGTTTTTTTAATATTTTCTCTGGGGACTATCGAAAAATTAGCTAATCAAATAAATACGGTATTTGTATCTGGGATGTGTAGTGTTCTACTTGGTTGGAAATATGTCTCCGAAATAGGGCACAAGCACATTGGAGGTCGATAAAAAGAAGAATGGATGTATAGTTCTGGAAATAGAATATACTTCACTAAGAAGCGATGAAGGCATTATGCGAGATGAAGAAGGAAGGGAGAAGGAAACATTTAGATCCTGATAAATTGCACAGTTAGAAATTCTGTAAACCTTGCTAGGAATTTTCTGTGGAGTTCCGCTGGATCTTAGAATTTCATATTAGTCCATTGGAATCAATTGAAATCGCAGAGACTTTTCGTGTGCTCAGATAGACCTATTCAGTTATCAGTTCTGCGCATGTACATAATAAGAAAATAGTTTCTTATCGTTGTTGTAAATGCAATGCTGATCAAGCGTTTGGTGCCTACAACTTGAGAATTTTTAAATAACATAAATTATAAATATTATAAACGAATCCCTAATTGACAAATAGAAGTCATTACAATGTATAGCAAGTCGTGAAGTCAACATATTTTATGTTGTCGAGGTTCAGGCCATGACTTTCTGACCTTAATCTACGATTTTACGATTGTGGTGTAAGGGCCAAGTCAACATTGACGGAATCAGGCCTTGCAACTCGGAAATGGCCCTAACTTAGTCACAACCTCGACTGGATGATGTAATTGGAATATTTTGCAACCTTGCATTTATCTGAGTTACAATTTTGTGCCTCAAACGAGGGCGGAATAAAATAAAATATAATAGGACTTCAATAATTAAAAAGAGAAAAATAATATATAAATCAACTTAGGTAAAGCTCAGACGAATTGCTGTGAGACCTAAGGCAGGTCGAACCAGGCAATATTTCGTTCCGGGCTTACATTCGCTAAAGATACGTCGCCTCAATAAAACGCATGCATGGTAAACATAACTGGAAAAAGACAACTGCGGCCAAGGAAGTTGCCGGTTTCAGCAAAGTAAATTGTGAAAGAGAGATGTGCGGAGGTATTGGAATATTCATACTCATGAGCACATACAAACACAACATACAGAGATAGCTGGATCATCCCATAAACCACATTCGCCGTAGCACGGTAGGAAAACATGAACCCAATGTAAGTAAGTCTCAGAGGAAGAAAATCTTCAGAAACATAAGGTTACATGATATTCTGGATTCTGCAATGCCGAGAACAATACTCATAGGCGATGCAGAAAGAGAATAATGTAGAATTTGCTAATAACATCTCACCCAAGCGCAGAAAAGTGGAGAACAAAAGACACGGAACTTCAGTCATCAAGTACAATTCATAGCTTCCTCAGTTTGTCGCCACCAGAAGCTTAATCGTATCTTATTTTTAGTCCCTCTCTTCGCCTTATATGAACTCACTTTCCCTCATCATCCGGATGCTTAATAAAGAGGTAAATCTACGACCACGTGGACCTCGAGGCCACAAAATTTGGTAACGCAGGTCGGAATTCTATCATCGACACTTCATATTGAATTTGAATTAAATTTTATTTATATCCTTTAGGTATCTAAGGCTCAGGTCGGAATAGGGAGGGGAAAGGATTCGGGAAGTTGTCGGCCAGGACCAATGTTGTAGGTGCCATCCCGGCATTTCCCTGGTGTAACTGAGAAGAAACCCTAGAAAACTTCAGTCAGGATAGTCGGTCGCTGTGATCCAACCCACGACCTCCCGAATGCTCGGTCAACGCTCTACCACTGAACTACGGTGGTTCGGTGATTCATATTGGAGATCGATTTCTGAGGTGTTTTATGCACATCCGCAAACCATAACCGCAATACTGCGCTGGAGCTTGCAACTGAACTTCGGGCATCTCACAACAATAATCGTAGCATCCTCAACCCACCGAACCGACGAAACTGTGAAGGTACCTATGCACTTCCTCCGGTGAGGTATTAGGTGACCCAAACCCTATGGCACCGTATCTTAAACAAATTAATCTAAAATGTCTAATAAAATTAATTTAGAAATTTCTTACAATCATTGGTAACGAACACAACGAAACGATAAAACACAAAACTTAGAGCATATAACACACAACAAAAAATAATTTAACGCACAATGACTAACATTTAAATGCTTGATAATTATCTATCTAAAATGTAAATGTTGAAAGAATCTGAATATTTTTGACATTGGTAAACCAAAACATCGAGTTTGACTAGGTGTCACTTTAAAATTTGCACCATCCTATCTCAGACTATTTAGAGTAAGATACATGAATTAAATCAGATTTTAGTGAAATAATTATTGCAAATAAATACGTTTTCCACCTAAAAAGCGAATATCCATACGGTTAGTGTCTATTCTTCACAACAAACATAAGAGTTTTTATTGTAAATTTCCCTCACCAACTCTCGATATGGTTAAAATAATTAAATATAAATTCAGCCCCTACAAAATCGAATATTATGTCACGTTCACACCTAATATTCATATTTTTGTTTGCGTAATAAAAAAGTGTTGTTAATTTTTTGATTAACCAATAACTATGAATTGGGAACTATAAGTTCAACTGAGATGGGATTTAATTGTTTTTCAAATGTAATTCAACGTTAATTTTCATGAATAATCAAATTTGCTATTGTTCTCACATTTTTAAAGATAATTGTGATTTGCCCTTCTTCAGAGCACGAAGTATGTAGTTTATCAAGAAATTTTATAGGTATTGTAATGTTAGATAATAGGTTTGGATCGTCGCATTATTAAACGAAATGTTCTTGCTACATTTTGCACACCACAATTAGTTTATGTTAAGGATCTTACGTTAATAATGAATGTTGATGTTATCTCGAGTTTCATATAAATCTCGGTGAATATATAATGCAGCCTGACAGTCCATTTTAAACATGAATGTAAAGCTTGATTTATTGGGCTATTTCATTTACTGTCTATGGAAAAAACAAACACACAACCTTCGAGTCTTTCACCTTCCAAGATAAGAATGGGATGGTTTCGCACGCTTCCTAATATTCCGATCATTGACACGAACAACAAGAATCTTTTCAAAATTCACCTCAGAGTGCGAAATATTATAGAAGCTGGAAACTTTGGATACACTCTTGTATCATTTTTCGAAATTACGAACATGCAAATTATTATGACCATTACCACAAAAGGGCTGAGTAGCTTGCAGGAAGCATACACTAAAGTTAGAAGGTTATATGCATTACAAAATACTAAATTACAATTGCACATATGGTAGGAGATACGACTGATTAATATAAATTCAGAAAATTACACCAAAGAAATCTTATATATAATAATTCCCAAATCATTAGCAAGTCACACAGCAGGGACAGAGATGCACATAAGTGGAAATCAAATAGACTTTATTGAGAAGTAACAAAATATTAACAGATTAACCGCATCTCAGGGAGCTCAAAATAAAAAGGAAACATTTTCTTACATTCATAGAACTCTTTAAACCGTATACAATGTGAACCGGAACTGCAAGATATCTAACTGCTGAACTTTCACGATACTACTGCCATAAGATATACACTAACTAAGGTTTGTAATCAGTTCATGCACGTTCGGAAGGTATTCCGAACTAATTTTTTATCACGATGTAAGAAAACTGTAAATTGTTTGAAAGAAACATTCAAGAAGGTGCAAGGCTGCACTAACATCTAGAAAAGCCTAATTTATGGCATTTCAAAATATCTTAGTAACCCTGCGAATAAACGACTCTACTCTGTTTATTAATATATCCAAACTTCCGACCAAAATTACTAGTGCTTATATATCTTTAACCCCAGTTACTCTCCAGCCCTCCAGAATCTATTACAATAACGATTCGGACTTACAAAATAAAGATCTATGATCACTTTATAGATGGTTGTGTGTTCAAAACGCGGCGAATTGAAAGGTATTGAAAGTAGGTTTCGTCCTGAGTAATGTTATATGTTTTCGTCTGAAACATACATATGCCTGAATATTTGAAATGTCTAAAACGTACATATTACTCCGCTTGAAATTGACATTTCAGTATTTGGGAGATGACAGTCTTCCACTTTCTGGAGAAGCGGTTGGATTCAAACTCACTTGTCTTTTGATATGTTGTATAGCTACCTAATTTCCATCAGAGTGCTCTGCATTTGTTTCTGAGAAACGTCGGTAACTTAGTGGTTTCGGCACTTATGCACACGGAAGTGTGAGAGGGGGAACACTTTCTCGCGTTTATGGACCACAGATTGAAAATAACCTCAAATATCTTTTGATATACAAGTCTGCATTTAATTAAATTTCATCTAAAGAGCTGCCGGCTGAGCGGTCTGCGGCGGTAGGTCATCGGCTCAAAGGTCCCGCGTTCGAGTCCCGGCAGGAGCATAGGTGTTGATTTTAACAGCTAAAGGTGAATCGTGACGGGCCGAAGTCCAAAGTTACTAGACTGACCCATATGAAAATAAAGTTTACCAAAGCTTTTCCCGTCTAAAGATCTAATAATAGTTTTTGTGGGCTTAGAAGCAACATCTACAATGTCCGGAACACAAAACTTTACGGGAGAGCCAAATAAAAATTCATAGTAGTAAAACAATAGTACATGGGTACTCTTTCCTGCGGCTCGTAGGCAAAAAAGCTACAAAGTATACAAAGAATTATAGCTTCACCTTCATTTACATGCATTAGAGACTTAAAGTATACAATTCCATCAAAATCTCGGTTTCCCCCAAAATGGAGATTTCAGCTTTTGCTTCTAAGCCCCATAAATATTGGGAACTTAAAGTTGTCGATACTTATACGTCTTGAAACCTAAATAAGAGAGGTGTTTGTCGTATTTTTTTGACGAAAGGTAAGAGGTGGCAAGATTATTTTTTATGTGTTGTACAGCTAATTAAGCTTCATCCAAAGGGTTTACAATTGTTTACATAATAAATCGAAAACTTAGTGTTTACGGCAGTTATTGGGAGCGGGATACTTAGTGGCGATTTCTCGATATGGGGTAAGAGGTGACGTCAACTATCCCTTGACATGTCGTAGAGCTGTTAGGGCTTTAGGGCCAAAATATTATTGTTCGAAGAACAGCGAGAACATAACGATTTGGACATTGACGCCCAAGGAAGCTATCGAAGGTTACAGCTTGTTGCGATTTCTGTAGCAGAGTTTATCTATGGTCCTCAAATGCAATTTGATTTCTTATCTAATCCTAAAAATATTATTACTATTAATAATAAAATATTATTATTATTAAACTTCTATTACTTTGCTTTCCAGCCATCTCACCTCAAATGGGTATGGAATACATAACGATAATGCTGACTAACTGATAATTAAAGTAGCTCTGTAATGTGCTATAGATACTGAAAAATAACAGTTATTGTAATTTAGGCCTCAATCTGGTTGAAGAAGAAAGATTGCCGGCCGGGTGGACGAGCGGTCTGCGACCGTAGACCATCGGCTCGAAGGTCATATGTTCGAGTCCCGGCAGGGGCATGGGTAAGGATTTTAACAGCTAAAGGGCGAATCGTGACGGGCCGAAGTCCAAAGTTACTAGGCTGGCTCATATAAAAATAAAGTTTACACAAACTTTACATAGAAGAAAGATTATGTTCAACATATCTAAGCAACAAGAGATACGTCGTGGAGTCAAAGCTATCCTTCTTTTTTGTCATGCCATGTCGGGACGTGATACCATCTCCAGTCGTTTTAGGAATGGGAAGAAAAGTCTCTAAATTTAGTGAAAAAAGAATAATGGGTTAGAAATTCATTATAAGTTTTCATCGACATAGGTGTTACAAGTTCAAGAGATAATTTTACCATTGATTGATATGGTAAATAAAGAACTAAACATTAATGAGAACATATTTTACTTGTAACATCAATAAACGGCTAAAAACAAGATGGAATGTAGTTTTGATTTAGCCACCCAAACCTCAAATCCTGTTTCCCAACACAGCTTTCGTGTATATCACAAAGTTCAGAAGTGGCTTAGAAATGATTTGGATCTTTGTCAGGTGTGACGGTGTTTGCTGGGCAGTTCACTACAATTATAGAAACAACTCTCCCGACAGCACCACAAAAAAATATGCATTTTATTCCTTGCAATCGTATGAAATGATATAATTCTTGTGAGTGCAAAAGAACATGCGTGCTTTGTTCAGCAATGTGTGGTACATGTGATGGATTGGCATGTGCGAACTCGCCGGAATTGCACAAAGATGAAAAAGAGATGGAAATATTGGGACTTGATAAATAGTATTCAAATGTAATACTCATTAATAAATAACTCTAACATCATTTGAACTATATTTTGTTTTCCTTATAAATCATACCAGCTCATTATAGTCTAAAACAACAATAAATAGATCTTAGAGAAAAGAGAGCTTAGTCAAGATTGGTTAGCTTCCTAATTTTGAATATTAATCCACGTGTTAAAAGTAACTTTCATGGTAAACTTCTAAAAACTAAAAAACAAAAATATTATCGAAATCAGTTGTAAGAACCAAAAATGTTTATTTTGTTACTATCCTTAAGTTCTGTTTGAATAATTTTTCACGTGTTCCCAACGGTAACCGAGATAGGACAAAAAAGTGAAAATCTACTTACGTGGTACTAGTACTACACATATGCGAGGTATCTTTTCCAAGTAATGATTTCCAGGCAGAGGTGTTTTACTTAACATGATTGAACAATATAAGCTATATAGTTTGATTGTGAAGTCTATAAGTTGCAAACCCAACATATAAGCTATGACCTTTAAATCTCCACAGATATTCCAGCTATGTTTTGTACATTGGATTTTCTCTAATATCAAATTCCTTCATTCGATAAAATATTCCCACTTTTTTTATAGCTCTCAAGAATTATAATAAATTTAGTATCAAGTATAGAAGTACGAATGGTATACTCAATGTAATACTTGTTGATCATTACATAGGAAAATATTAATTAAAATTTAATTCCTTTTTAGAAGTGTATACGTGATCTTTCATGGATGTTTTCACCAATTTTCGTTATTTGAGGGTTTACTGAACCATGGATGCGTGTCATAAAAAAAGAGTTATCAAGTTTCAAGTTTTACTACTCTAATAACCAATATACATTGGTATCTGGAGAGTATTGCACGATATTTATATTACACGAGAGTATTACATATAGACAATAGCATTTGCGATATGGACAATACATTTTCTATAAGGATTTGTGAGCTTTACTAAGTACATAATATTCGCTAATAAATGGTAATACACGATATTTAAGTGTTGTATAGAATAGACAATAAGCTTTAATATAGGCAATAACATTGCAATATAGACAATAGTGAGTTGAGTTGAACTGAAAATTTACGATATGAATTCTTTACATCGTAATATACCTTATCCAGCAACTCTTCCCTTAACTGTTTCTTGAATCTATTTATGTTTTCCTAATTTCTGATACGTGTTGGCAGCTGGTTCTATATTTTGACACCTATATGACTAGGCCCTTCTTGAACGAGGGTTAGCACGTTAAAATATTGTTGTTGTTTTTCTTTCTAGTACCATATATATGTTTTCTCATAATTTTATCGTTGTTTATTATTGTATATAAAGCTACTGTTCGTCAAGTTCTTGTCAGCACAGGGACCTACTACCACCAACATCCACGAAAGGTTGTAAAAGGTTTATGGTGAGGAGACCATTGATTTCAGTAAAGGCCGAATGAGAGTTAATAAGTTTAAAGGGAACAAACAAGTGTGGAAGGTAAATCTCGAAGTAAAAGACCAGTGGCATTTGTAACAGAAGGAAACAAGAAAAAAGTAAATGGCTTGATTAGGCAGATCGTTATCTGATTGTCGCATATACAGATGCTTATCAGAATAATGGAAACACCTGAACGAAAGTGCAACTTACCAGATTAATATGGTGTCGGGCCACCTTTCGCCTTCAGAACAGCCTTGATGCGACGTGGGATGGAGGCATAGAGGTCGTGAATGGTAGCAAGTGTAATATTACACCATTCCTCGTGCAGGGCATCGGCCAGTTCTGTGAGAAAGGATGGAGGTGGAAATCGTCGCCGGAGTCGTGTTTCCAAGATGGACCACAGATGTTCAATTATGTTGAGATCTGGGGATTGGGCGGGCCAGGGGAGGTGTTGAACTTCATCCCGATGTTCCTCAAACCACGCTGCAACAACTCCAGCTGTGTGAATGGGTGCATTATCATCCTGGAATATGGCGTGATTGTCCGGGAACAACATCCGGACCATAGGCTGCAAGTGGTCTCCTAAAATTGCGACATAATCGTTGGCAGTGATGCGTCCGCGAAGTGTGACAACAGGACCCAATGAAAACCATTATATTGCGGCCCACAGCATCACCGTGCCGCCGCCATGTTTCACAGTTGGGCGGAGACACTGCAGATCATACGCTTCTTTGGGCGTTCTCCACACATAAACACGGCCCGTGGTTTGGAATAGGGTGAATGGTGACTCATCCGACCATACCACACGTTTCCAGTCGTCAACGGTCCAAGTTGCATGGTCGCGGCACCATTTGCGGCGTGCTAAAGCGTTCTTGTCCCTGATGAGAGATTTGGCCTGTGCAACATGACCCCGTAAGTTCATGTCATGTAATTCGCGGCGGACTATGATTGTCGAAACAGGTTGGGGGAGGTGCTGATTGAGTTCCTCCGTCACTTGCGCCGCAGTGGCACGACGGTTCCGCGTGACAATCCGCTTTAATACCCGGCGTGCCTTGTCACTGATGCTTTTCTTCCGCCCACTGTTCCGCTTCCCCGATGTGGTTTTCCCGTGTGTTGTGTAGGGCGTCATCACCTTCGACACTGTCCCTGGCGACACACCTAACACACTAGCCACTGCCGTCACACTCACTCCACATAACCGCGCACCAACAATTTACCCTCTTTGAAACTCTGAGAGGTCTCCCATTTTACGCTACCTCCGTCTGCTGCAGCCACTGCACACTCCTGTTCCACGACGCCTGACGTAGTATGGAGACCGACCTAACACACCACCACCAGCAGTCCGGCGCTGCGGTCGCCACGACACCACTGCCAACCCATACATCTGACGTGTTGCCAACTACAGGTGTTTCCATTATTCTGATAAGCATCTGTATGTCGTCGGAAATATCATTCGGCGGCTATGTTGTGCAGTTACACTTAGAAAAGACTTGGTGCTTAGGCAGAACACTGATAAAAATAAAAAATGACCAAATCCGAAACTAAGAAGAAAATGTGTCACGCACAATTTAACCAAATATTTCGAAAAAAATCAAAAGCCTTGATAATCTAAAGACGTTAACATTCTAAAAAGGACATAAAGAACAGCAATGTCAAAGAATAAACAAAATATGCCTCCAAAGGACGGAATATGCTCTCCTTGGGCATTTCTATTCTACCATATCTTGTTGCGGTTGAACTAAACTATTACAACCACTCATGAAAAAAACCTCCTAACGCTCATGTCACACCGACAATCTTTAAACATTAACGTGTCTACAAACGGACGCTATTTCGGATCACACGATTGCTGATTAAATGTACTTAAACATTACAAGTGCGTAATACATAAACATGGCAACGCTCCTAATGATAATAAAAGTATTGAAATAAGAAAGCAAATTCAGTTGTTTGTTTTTTTAAATATGCTGGTAAAATACAGGGTGGTAAGGTTAAGGACCGACAAACTTCGGGAGGTGATAGTACAGTGAAAAATAAAGAAAAAAAGCCCAGACAACAGGGGAAAAATTCCGAGGCGTTACGGAGCTACAGCGTGCCGAAAGCGTGGGAAAATGAATTTCAGAGCGGATTATTGCGAAGACGAGAAATCTGAGAGTAGGCGGTTGAGAGTAAATTAAAGGAAGTCACACCCGGACTATCCAAAAATGCATAATGGAGAATCCTACAAGCAGGGCGTAAGGGATTCCCCAAAGGAAGTAGGGGATTCCCAGAAAGTCTTCCAAGTAAAGATGGGTCGAAAGGACCGCAAATGGGATGAGTTGTCAACGGGTAACAATAATTCATTGCCGGCACATCGATATCTCAACGAGAATTAATGTTATGACCATTTTTATAATATCATGCGTGGTTGCATATCAGACAGGGGTGATAATTAAAGACAGTCAACGAGCGTTTGGCTTATTTATTAGCAATGAGAGAGGCTAGGAGAATCCAGTCGGATGGTGGTGAGTACGCATCTCAACAGCTGCAGTGTAGTAAAAAAAGACGTCCTCGTGGGTCGAGTGGTCAGTGCTATCAGGGGTCCGTGATGTCACAGCAGTCTTGCATTGAAGCCCGCCTGGAAAAGAATCAGGTGTATGATTAAAGCGTAACAGCATGCAAAGGATGGACGGATAGTATTAGTTAATGAAGAGAAACGTTAGGCTGGTTAGTAGAAAGAACGCAATGTAATACAGCAGCCAAAGAAGGATGACATGGAAGAGAGAAAACAAACACGCCTGTGTGCGACACATCACGTGTCAACCGATGCAAGGCAAAAAGTAAGTTTTCCATACGGTGTCACAAGCTTAAATAATTCAATCTGTCTATTCTACACAAGAAAAAATACGTTAACGGGCATGACGAATTCTAGCTGGGTCGTAAACATCCAGGAGTAACTTTGTAGCTGGAGTTGTGGCCATTGCCGTCCGCAGCAATAGGAGAATGTAATGAGTGTATGTAGCAATGTGTAGCTCAGTATGTTGTTGGAAGAAACACTTCGCAATATCATACAACCAGAAGTTAGGGGTGTTGGAATTCATTAATGATCACAATGACTCGAACTGACCGAGAGGTTAGTGTGTGTACTTCGTGTCCCGGACGAGTTCAACTTCCGTCCGGGTCTGTTGAAAGCAGTTGTTCGGAGCCAACTTGACCACATATTGTAGGTCTCGTCCTTACATGCGCACCAGCTCGTTTATAACTCGTATAACAATTCAATCAAGCATGAGACCCTAGGAGTGAATTGTATTTGGTCTGCTTCGCGTTGGAGCGGATTTCAGGACCTACACAGAAATGTGGATGGGTATAGGCAATTCTAGTACATAAACTACGATACATCAATCAATCTAATGCATAATCATGGGAGAGGAGGGTAGCGACTACAGTCTTTAATTACGGGCTAGATGATGAGACTATGATTTGGCATTGACACTCCATCACATACAAATAACGTCCTAATGACAAATTCTGCATTTTCAACTATAATCTGACCCTCTCTGTTTACACTCGTGCAACGGACAGAGTTGCAATCGCAGTAAAATCCGCCCTTTTGACCAAAATACCACTGGTGGGTGACACAGGCTAACGAGCGTCAATACTCATACACTGGAGAATACACAATACAGCGTTTGTACAAACTAACACGCAAAACATCCAAAGTCCCATAGTCGAATTCAAAATCAGAGTTGCTAGAATGTACAATTACCTTTTTTCGAGTATTCTACTATAGGTTCATTGTGCATTGCAATAGGTACATGTTCGGACGTTCCCACTCAGCTCGGATTAATTATTCTCTTGCTCGCATTTTGTTTGCTTGTGTAGAATAGACAGCTTGAACTATTTAAGCTTGTGACACCGTATGGAAAACTTACTTTTTGCTTTGCATCTGTTTACACATGATTTCTAGTACACACGCGTGTTTGTTTTCTCTCTTCCATGTCATCCTTCTTTGGCTGCTGTATTACATTGCGTTCTTTCTACTAACCAGCCTAACGTGTCTCTTCATTAACTAATGCTATCCGTCCATCCTTTGCATGCTGTTACGCTTTAATCATACACCTGATTCTTTTCCAGGCGGGTTTCAATGCAAGACTGCTGTGACATCACGGACGCCTGATAGCACTGACCACTCGACCCACGAGGACATCTTTTTTACTACACTGCAGTTTTTGAGATGCGTACTCACCACCATCCGACTGTATACTCCTAGTCTTTCTCATTGCTAATAAATAAGCCAAACGCTCGTTGACTGTCTTTAATTATCACCCCTGTCTGATATGCAACCACGCATTATTTTATAAAAATGATCATAACATTAATTCTCGTTGAGATATCGATGTGCCGGCAATGAATTATTGTTACCTGTTGACAAATCATCCCATTTGTGGTCCTTTCGACCCATCTTTACTTGGAAGACTTTCTGGGAATCCCCTACTTCCTTTGGGGAATTCCTTGTGCCCTGCTTGTAGGATTTTCCATTATGCATTTTTGGATAGTCCGGGTGTGACTTCCTCTAATTTACTCTCAACCGCCTACTCTCAGATTTCTCGTCTTCGCAATAATCCGCTCTGAAATTCATTTTCCCACGCTTTCGGCACGCTGTAGCTCCGTAACGCCTCGGAATTACCCCCCTGTTGTCTGGGCTTTTTTTCTTTATTTTTCACTGTACTATCACCTCCCGAAGTTTGTCGGTCCGTAACCTTACCACCCTGTATATCTGATAACGTAACCGTATACAATTTTCTGGAGACAAATACTCAGTAGTAAACCTGCCCAAGAAAATGACAATGGGAAACATTCGGACCCTCGTGAAGTCAGTTATTACTTTTGGAAATCAACACAATACATATGAGTGGTGTAAACTTATAATGAAGCTTCAGAAACAAACATTCTAGGACGGTGTTGCTGAAGTAGAACAAACAGCTTTTCCACTAAAACAAAAACCTAGTTCCAAAGATATTTAAAACTAAAAGAATATAGAAAATACGAACAATTTGCTGGAATTACCCTGAATGCTCGACGAGAACTGCCACAACGGCTATTGTAATCATAAAAACGTGCTTACATGTTATTCATGTTCGATGAACTGGAACAGGCCAGAGAGGTAAATATAGCACTAATGAATTCCCGTAGAAAACGAACATTTTCTAGAGAGATTGTTAAAGGTCAAACTGCTCGTAATAGACAAACTTTACTTAGATATACTGAAGTGGCTATCGCGAACTTATGCACGTAATCTCAAGTTCAAACCCCGTAGTGGCTAACTACAGGACGTGGTTCAAAATTTAGCTAACCGAACAAATGTAGATTCAATCTTTCCACGCCCATAAGACTACTGAAGTTATTAACAGCAATTAGCAACTCTTATAGACAAATTACTTACTACAACCCAACAACAAATAAAGTGTAAACAATATGTAAAGATACAACAATAGCAACTGACTAATAATAATAATAATTCCAGCAGAGCAGCTGTGCAAACGCTGTACAAACAAGCAGTCTGAAACAAACACAAAATGCTGTCCTCAAATGGGAAGCAAACTCAATACCAAGTTTATAAAATTAACACTTTCTTCTCAGGAAAAAGAATCTCAACCCAGGAAACAAATGGATTCAGGGAATTGATTAAAAAGCAGGTATGTATACACTCTAATGATATGCTTAACCGTAAAATCCAAGAACGAAAACTGTATATACGGACTGTGATATCTCCGAGGTTTTGAGCTTCAAACCCCAGTGCATTGATCATATCAGACGATGATCAAAATATTGGGATATTGAAAGGTGTGTGTAAAAAGCATTGAATTCTTTGATATATCATAATACTTTATTTATATCTATACAATTTTCTTGGAATATTTTCAATTTGTATACACTATTGAAATACTGTAAAATTCTAATATTTTTAGTTTTTGCCGTAATAGGGTACATTGTCACACCGTCTCAGCAAAACCATTTGGTCTTCATTCTTATTTAAGCACATGTTACCAGCCTTTGCAGTTTCGCAGAATTTCTTCCCTTGTGCACATTCCGGAACTGAAGAAGAAACAGAAACTGGCATTAGTTAACGCAGTGTAATTCTACGAATAAAGATTAAGGATTTGAAAGATCAACAATGTTAAACTGTAATAGAAATATAGATCTCCGTTCATAAATAATCTAATTATCATCATGTATTTGAAAATATTATATAGGTAGTCCCAAATTTTCTTAGAGCTAATATCATTAATTCCACAACATACATTAGAAGACACCAAAAATAATATCGTACTTACGGCCAATACTCAGAACAATATATTAAATGGTTACACTGTAAAAAATATCCTAAATAATCCGGTAAAAATTAGGCAACTATAGCTGCTTGGGCATTTCCAGTAACTTCGCTAGCATAAAAGCCACCAATTAATTTCCAGAAATTATGGGGGGAAAGGAAAACTAAGAGAAGCCTTTCTGATATTTGGATACAGGTTGATCAGTTGAAAGTACAGCGTCTTCCCGACCGCACTGGGCTTCCAGATTTTAAATTTGTTTCATCCAAATAGTATTGGAAGTGCATTGTTTGAACCACAAAGACCTAAAATAAGTTGAGCTCACGACTTGCGCTATACTGTAATCATTTGTCAACTAGGGTCGTAATTGCAAATTATTTTGAACTAAGAGCTAATCATGATTGCGGAAGCAAATACTAAATCAGAATTACATTCGCGTCTACATTAAAAAACTGCATCCTCAATATGTGCATGCATATCATTGGAAACTGATACCATCTCAGCATACCGAAAGTATCTACGATACTTCCTTGATTTCAAAGAAACGTGAAATACTGCTGGAATTTCTTCAAAGTTCATAGGAACGTGTAAAACCTTTTAACAGTGTACCATTAAATATATAAATATACGATGATGATAATAAAAATACCTCTCCAATAAGAATGAATCTCCCAATAAATCTCCATTGTATTCCATTATATTGTGTTTGGTGAATCATGAAACATTAATCGTTTTTCCGTTAATATTATAAATATGTACTAGAGCTTCAGTTTCAAATCTTGCGTTTTCGGTGTAAGCTGCTATTTCAATAGTTTGTAACCAGAACCATAGACCCACACAAACCGTTTTGCATGCTCTCTGCCAGGTAACAGTTTACGCAATTAGGTATAAACATAATTCGCTTGATGGTTTTTCAAAAATATTTAACAAATATGATCTGGCGTACTTTGACGATAAATCATCCAACATGTAAAAACGTGGCGACTAGGGATTTTTTCTCAAGCAGGAATTGTAGAATTATCCAGGTAAACGTAGAGAAATCCCGGGGAAGGTAACTCGGGCTGGCAATCAGATGATACCGATCAATCTCCACTATCCCTAGTATCACACACACTAATACACTATACTTGACTAATTGATACGTGGCGCCAACTACCGGCCTCCATCCTACTACCACTGGTATCTCGACTGGGCTGGCTCAACACCTCTCCGCATTGGTGCTTGCTGGTTTGCAGGGAAACATTTCACACTGGATTGGAAGATAACAGGCAGGATGTAAGCCAAATTTTATCTATTTTATAAATGTACCTATTATCATCATTATATCAATTTAAAACATCTCTCCCATATACTGTTTATCCTATATTCTTAAAGAAACTCGCTCATGTTCTACGTTTGCCCGTTATTACAGTTTTCGACAAGAGATTGCTAAAGGAAAATTCCCTGACTATTGGAAACACATCAATGTTGTACCTATCCACAAAGAGGACAAAGTCTTTAGTTATCACTTACAAGCCAATCTCTCTTCTTTCTATGATGTCGATAATATGCGAGAAGATAACATCAAAACGTATTGTAACGCATATCTTCTCTCATTAACATGACTTTCTTCCAGGAGCTTGTGCGAAACAAACCCTCGCACACTACTTCTATTAGCATTATAAATGCAAAAATGAATTTGATATCATTTACTTACATTTTTCCAAAGCATTTGATTCAGTTAATCAGATCGTCGTTATTCAAAAGATAATGAACAGAGTCAAAATTCATAGTTCCTTGGAAGCTTTACTTTCCTCGTATTTATGCAACAGAGAACAGAGAGTTATCAAATTTGTGTAAAGGTCAAGCTGGCTTCTGTTTTTCTTGGTCTCCCTCAGGGGAGCTCCGTAGGTCCTCTATGCTTTACTATATATGGATTACATTTGTGAGTGCCTCATTGGTAACCACTACATTCTTCTTCATACCGAAGACTGCAAAATTGTTCACACCATACCATCTCCCACCGACCTAACTACACTGCAAAATAACTCAACATGACTAGAAAACCGATGCACTGATTAGCAACTTAATCTGAACCCTTAAAACTCTGCAACTATTAGGTTTACTTAAAGAACTAATACCATCATGTTATATTATCAAGTATGCAACCGGATCGTACTCTTGTTCAACATTATTTATTTATTTATTACAAGTTAGTACGAATACAGCAAGCGCCATTTTGCACTGTTCTTGTATCAATGTGATATAATAATAATAATAATAATCAATAATTATTGAGGAAGAATAAGCTCCGTTTTTTTTTTTAGTTCAGATTCTTATAACAATTCTTTAAAAAAATACTTTTACTTAGGCAAAACTCTGGTGGCAAAGAAAGAGTATTGTAAAAATATGACAATCTGTATAGAAGAGATCGTTGGACCAAACACAATATCGGCTTTCATAGGTAGAAATGGTGTTGAGAACGGCCATTATCAAGACATTGACACGGCGTTTCACAATAAATTAACCTTTCTTAATCGCATTGATTACATGATTTCCAAAGTAATGGAAATCATAGGTTTGATGCATAAGTTTACTGATATCACTGGCATGCTTGCAGTTAAAACGTATTTTCTAAGCTATATTTTGCCGAATATTTATTATGCCTATCCTATCTGGCCCATGGAAAACGACAGTATTAACTTAAATTTGGATTAGGCCATGATGTCCTCAATTATCTCACATATACATCCCTCAGTTTTCTTTATAACATAGTGAATGGTAATATCCACACAAATTATTTTTTCCCATTATTGAATGGGAAACGATCTAATTCGGTGACCCTGAGAACAAAGAAAAGTGTTTCATTATTTTTTGTGTTTCAACATCGATCCTTTCAGGGATGACTGCAACAGGATATGTTGCGCCCAAAACACAATAAAATCGACGCCGACAATTATAGTTTTCAGACCTGGTCCATCGTATCACCGGATCATTGGGGCCAGCTTAGGGCCCCATGACCAATATTCGCGTCATCGGATCAGCCTACGTTACTCGCTGTCATCACTGCTAAACACAGCAGGATTGTATGTACAATGTGTTCAAGAAATATATTTGATTGGTGTCTATTTCATTATTCCCTGCATCGAAAAAACAGAGTGAAAGCAAAATTAGTACATTAAAATAAATACTAGTCCAATGAACCAGAATGATACTAAGAAGTATAAGAACTTTATTTGAGTTCCATTCTTAAATTGGACATACTACTTGCAACCTCCCTTTGTCTATCAAGCACTTCAAAATAGTACATCAGTGTGGCAAAAACACCTAACATCTTCTTGCATCGATTTTCATGGTAGGTAATAAGCACATACACACTCCATCACTTGCACAATATCACTCATACATTAAATATATGTCACTAACCTACGAACATAAGTGTAAAGCTTTACTTTTGGAGTTTAACACCCTACTACAGCACTAACACAGTCACTCGCTATTTCCCCATTATCAGACCATCACTTAAAGTCTATATATTGCAAACAAGTCAATATGTCAAACTAGTACCTGCGCCAGCAAACGTTTCTGACGGTCTCTATAGAACAGATCAGTTAAATCCCTGCCAAGCGCTTGGCGATTAGACACTGAAGAGTGACATCAGTTACGCTTACGTTTTATGACGTTCAAAAATCAAAATAATTTGTAACTGAAAATATAAATAGGTGTAACCAAACACTTTATAACGCCGGTATATCTATAACATTGAAGTATTGTTTTAATTTCATATTTTCTAAATCGAAATAATATTTGCCTTTTACACCTATAATAAAACGCACAGAAATATCATTTCCGTATTGACGTTGGTGTGTGTTTGCAACCGTCTATATGTATATATGTATGTCCTGAAAATATGTCATCAACGATATCTTACGTAAAACGTTAAATATTCTGTTGAGATTTGGTATACATGTTTATGCTGGAAAACAAGAGTCAAGAGGTCTATTGTTTGGGTTCAAAAAGTTTCAAGATACGGTCAAACAAACTACACCAGTATATTTCTGTAAAAAAAATGTATATGAATTCGATGTATCACTTGAACGTATTTCCAATTAAAAATAATAAGTTGAATCGCCTATGGTGAATCTAGCATGACAGATGGTGTGTGTAATATGTATCCGAAAACAGTACTTCATCGAATTTGTTTCGCATATGCTCACATTCATGTCCAGTTCTATCTTACAAAAATAAAAGCAATTTTCTGTCCGAGTGAAATAATAGTTTACAAAAGACACTCCACGAGGCATGATAAAAATACAAATAACCGTTATGGGCTATTAAAGTTATTACAATACATATTAAGCCGCAAAGAGCTTTGTGTTTTAATAAATTTCAAACAAATTCCGGCGAGACACTTGGTGATTTTATCTAGTAACCAATGTCAAAATGTGCAGAAGAATCTAAAATCGTAATTAAGTAGTTTTATAGGAAATGCATTTTGTACACACATCAATTTGATCTAATTTTTTGAAAATATTATTGTGAATATTCCCTTGGTGGTGGTGGTGGTGGTGGTAGGGTAAAATATCCTTAATAATGGTATACCAAAGGCCAACATACAACCTACAGTGGCAACATTTATTGGTCAAAGCGCACATAAAATATATTGTTTGGTTCGTATTTATTGATACTTGTTTCATCGTATTTTGCGTTGTAGCATTTACATTTATTATTTAGCAGTTACCCGATAACAAGGGAGGATCATCTGCATCCACCTGGTCCAATGTTACTATGCTTCTGATAAGATTCTTATGTAACCATAACATAATTTTTATATATTCATTCTATAAATATAATTAGCTTAATTTCGTTAATAGTTCTTAATTATAAAGTTATTATTTTCTTTCGTTACTTATATGTTTTTACAAACTTCTTTCTTAAAAACAAAATATACCGCTTTCCGTATATAACATATTTTTTGTTTGCGCGAAAAAGGTTAAAATTTGAGAAATAAAATAGTCATTGACTTACATTTTCACCTCAGATGTGAATTTGTGGTAATACGGGTTATACGTTATATTTCCTTAAACATGTTTCTACTCTTTCCTTTTGTGATATTCAAGAGGAACATCTTACTTTGTCTCCTGTAATGTGGCAATATATTTGAATATTTCAAATTCGTAATAAGAAGTATTTGAATTCAAATGATTGATTGAAAAGGTTGTAGCAGTAGTTAATTAGATCCGAACCTGTTCCGTTACATGTACGTCGGATATTTGTAATTTTGAATGTAACTTCGCATATTCAGTTATCCAACGTATACGTTGAATCTTTTTCACCTTGTTCAATAAATTGAAACGAAAATCAGAAACGCCCGCGACATACATTTGCCGTTAGTGTTCCTGCTAATATTCTGTGCCGCGCTACGCAATATGTCAGGAAGCAAATGGTAAATGTTGGCTTCTGTGGCGTTTTAGAGGGATTTCAATAGTGGATAGTGAATCGTATAATATATTCAGAAACGTACGAACTTGTACTTTGCAGCGATTAGTATCGGCCTTGGACAAAACACAGTGCAGTAACACTATGGTATCATTAACAACTTTTAGGCTGAATAAGATCAAATTCTCAAAACCCTCCTGAATATATCAATCCTACGCCTGTCGTTGCGTTTCGCTTCATGATGAAAGTAAATTAGAAGTGAAATGTCTTGATTGAATGATAAACATTCTCACTTTTAAGGTTCGCACCAATATTCTACTCCCTTTCTTGGTATCTTGTAGTTCACAGGGGAAGCTATTATTTGTATATTACTTCTCTATAGGACGTAGATTTTCCTATTGAAGTCACAGCATAGGTTTCTATGTTATATTATTGACGGTTTACTTGTTAGTAAATTGGCTGTCGACGAAATGCATCATTGAAGACGTTAATAATATAGCAATAATCAGCATTGAGGATCTGAATTCTAAAACATTCTAATTCCACTTTATTCGTTTTCTTTTTTTTCGGCATCTATGTTCCAAGGGCTATCCGCTTGCAACATATTACATCCTAACCGTAACTTAAGACCTTTTCAATACAAAATAATACAAAAATGCAAATTAAATGCGAAATACAAATTTCACCTGAATAAAATAACATCCCAAGTCATTGGACTGTTTTTCGTTCCTGCTGAAAAAATATTCCGGTTACCTTTGGATATTTTTCAGTTCGGGTTTCCAATTGTGGCATATGATTATTGTTTCCTTTTTGTATGTTTTTATACATATATAAATAAATTGAAAACTGGATAAATATGGTAAATTATTACTTTGACTATTATTCCAAACATGTCACTCCATTGTAATTTACCAGTAACAATTTTGACTTTCCAGTACACTTTGCCTACGATTGTCAGTTAAACTCATAGAATACGTCTCTGCGTGAATCACAATTGCAGTTTAAGAGTTTTACTTCACTGTTCAAAAATTATTGTGCAAACCTGTTCACAGCGCAACAGTTCATAAAATTACAACAATTATCTTTACACTAACTTATTACTTTATGCCAAGTATTCAAATATCAGTTTTACTTCGGACGCTGACCAACGTGTCACAAACTCAACCATATTACAGCAAAAAATTAATTTGATATAGAAAATAATGTCAGTATTACTAAAATGGGTTTCTACTTTTAAGTCAAGTCCTTTTAAATTATTGTAATAATTGACATTATTACAATGTATTATTACATTGTATTTGATCACCTTATCCATCAATATCTTCAGAGACTTTACGAGCAAGATGTGAAATTAACTATAGCTGAGTTGAAATTCGCTTTATTTATTTCCCTCTAATTTTTGTTTCAGTTTTCTCCATTTGTTTTTGTTTTCTGTTTTACACTTTCTCAACTCCCTGCAGCTAATAATTCGTAAAGCACCATAACACAATTATATTTAACAAGTGCGAGTGAATTATCCTAGTGCACACATTTTATATGTATTTACAAATAGTTTGATTATTAGTAAGCAGAAATGTACTGAGTGTATCTTCAAAACCAAGTTCACAATTCCATTTATGAGACGTTTCTCGTTCTAAGTGGTATGTCATATGACCTCTTTCCTATTAAAAACCAACCATATTTCAAGATGGTAGACTTGTTGCTGTTATAGAGAGAAATGTCCATATCACACATGATAACACAATATGATTATTCTTTTAAATCTTACCTTGGTTAGAGAATTAATAGGGTACATTTTGACCTTTTAATTACAGCCAAATTTGACGTTGGTTCATTGGTATCAATTTACCGTCTAGCAGCTAACATTTTCTTTTGATAACTTGTCTACCAGGAGCCAACTGATTTAGTGGACAGTTTCAATAAATTCGTTGGTACTAGGCTCGTCAATGGCAGAAATATGCATTACGATCTACGAAATCAATATACAATGAGAAAATGTATTTCCAGTTTAAAAGCTATAACGTATGTTTTACCTGCAATCATTTCATTAGGAGTTATGAGCTAAATAATATAAATACAATACTAAGTCGCATTAAATTAACAATTCCTAAACTTACACAATTAGCGAGGTAAATTGTAGAAGAAACTTCTTTATTTAGGCGAAACCAGATATATTAAAAAATTGTGTTACGGTACTGAAGATGAATATATTCTTATTTTAGTCTGAAGGAGAATAGCCACGTACCCCTCTAATGCTGAACCTTAGTAACAAGTTGGATCAGAAGGTGGTATTAGTTGTACTTGCTGAGAGCTTAACATCGAATTTAAGAGGACAATAAAGAACTATAGAATATGGACCCCATATCATATTTCAGAACCTTATGACGGCAGTCAATAGTATTATGTAAAATGATTCAACAACAACAATTAATTTGCTTTTGAGAAAATTGTGGCAAAGGAGTGTCATGCCCGGCGCCCTTGATATATACGTTAATGAATTGTCAGTTTTCGATTGTATTATTCTATATTATCATTTCTCTTGAAAGTTGTCAGTTTTATGTTACATTTGGTAAAAATAAATACGTATACTACTTACCATTTGCTAGGATGGTTGTGTATTCAGTAAGCTATAGGCAGATATAGACAACGTAAAAACCGTCACGAAACAGAGGAAAACAAGTATTCTCATCCTAAACTTCATCTTAGTGACCTTGAGAAAATAAAAAAAATGATTATATTATGTCGATGAAACGTATAGAACGCATATAAGTAAATATTCGTAGTGGTGTTGGCCAAGTTATACATAAAATAAGCAGAGGGAGTTCAGATAATAGTTAATCAGAACGCAATAGGAATACAACTCGATCAAGAAGAGCAACATATTAAGTGTGATAAGAATTTGTAATATTGGTGTCACAGCTCTTCTTGCAATATTCCCTTCACACAGTTTAATGGACATTACGCCAGAGTGAAGAAATGATATATTTTGTGCTTGTGTATTTTACGTTTCTTCCGGGATTCTATAACATGTAAGTATACGTTGTGTATCACTAACCTCGCGATTCAGGGTTATGTCGGCATATCAGTAAACACCAGAATCGTGACCGACGTTAAGGATGTATAGTGGCTGTCAAAAAGGGATATCCCAGTAATAATACATGTATTAAAAGACTTTTAAAATAACAGATACAGAAGATGATAAAAATTAAATAGACACCCTAGTAACTCGCTTCCATCAAATAGTTATATCTAAAACTTTAAAAACAATCGCAGTGTTGCGGCTGTACACGATATAACCAAAACTTGATTCTAGGTGCCGATTCTTAACAAACATAAATGTAATAGGTTTGTTAGAGAGTGGATTAAGTTAATTACGTACTTCTCTTAAATGAATCAACACTTACTACTTTCCACGTTGGCACCGTACGCTATGCATTCGGCTTGAGCCTTAGATGACGAAAGTAAATAAATCAAATTCAAAATTTTAAAGTCTTAGCACCGGAACACTTAGACACAATTAAGTGTACAATAGATGCAACGATATGGCTGGAATACCGTTGTACACTCAAGCCATATAGATTGTCATTTGTAGTTGAGTCTCTACCAGGAGATCTTTTAGTCAGTTTTAGTAGTACGTGAAGTCAATAGCTTAGAAATTGGAACAAGGTTTGGTGGTACGGTTTAGGCACACTCAACGTACGCGATGCGCAACAATCAATACTATAAGAATATATTCTCTTGGATTGAAAGTATATTCGAGAGCTATCTGGCCCGCTCAGCACCTGGATCTATGCTTTATTATGCCTTTTAACGTTTTCCTTAGGGCTTCCTGAGACATATGTATCTTGAAAATTGCCTTTCAGAATGTTTTCTTTCAACGTATCGTTTATAGTTAGGAAAGCGGTGCCTTTGTCCGCTCAGATAGCTAAACGTAGGTAATATTCTTACTGAGGACACAAGGATATACGTTGCTATTGCAATGTTTTATGCTGAACACAACAATTTGTATATAACAAAGTAATTGAATTGTGCTAAACTATGTATGTGTTTGTAAGAGTAAAACGATCTACAGCGGATTCAGTACATAATGAATGTTTCGATCAGAAAGGTTAATGAAGGATATTACAGATCAATAGTAATCATCAGTAATCAACTGCAATGAACACTAATTTCATTCCCTCTTCACAGTACAGATGTACTGGTATATTGGAGTGTTGTATGGAAGAATATAATCTAAGATTAGGGACAACCTATATTAGTTACTCATCAACTTTGACTCAAGTAGTAGAAATAGAACGATCTTGAATCTATGCGTTATAAGAATAAATTTGGCTTGCATATGATCTTGCAGTGTCCGAAAAGTTAGCGTCTTTCATCTGTTTGCCCATAATCATGAATTTCATTCGCTCTGACAAGTAAAGATTCTCTTCCAACAATCGTGGATCGAAGAACTGTCGGAACTTTATTTAGATAGAGGAGGGTCACGAAGGAATACTGGCAAATGGTAAATGGTAAATGGTAAATCCAATATGGCCACCCAAAGTTCATTCCCATCAACTTTTGCAAGCAACTTCTCATCCACTTTCCGTTGACAGATTGACTTAAGATTTTGTAGACTGATGTATTTCCAAATACAACACATTTGTTTGATGGAAATGTAGCTGAAGTAGCCATATTGGATGAAATATGGCAGCCCAAAATGTCATTTTCTAAACGCCTCGTGCTAGAACAACGTGCTACAGTATAACTAAAAGCTTACGAAAGCATTACTGTTCAAAATGTCGTCATCTTGAATCCAACATGGTCGCCCAAAGCCTTTTACGAAACAGCTCGTGCTGCAAAACGGATTTGGTATAAATGCGCATTATTACTAGCAGGTTATGAAAACATTACAAATAATTCACAATGTCAACACCGTGAAGCTAACATGGGCGCCAAATATTTATTTAAAATATATAAAAACAAGTTGTAGGTCAAATGATTTAAATTACGGTATACCAAATCTCGGTTTTGCTCTGTTTGGCAAAATACTTTAGGCGGCCATATTGGATTCACGATGGCAACATTTTGAACAGTTACTTTTCGTAAACGTCTAGTGATACTTTACTTTCATTCCAAAATTCATTTCACTATCACTAGTCGTTTAGAGAATGACATTTGGGCGATCATATTGGATTCAATATGGTGACTTCCGCGACATTGCGGTACAGCAAATGTATTGTATTTCGAAATACATTAGTCTGAGAAATATTAAGTCAATGTATCAACGAAAAGTGGGTGAGCAGTTGCTTGGGAAGTTGATGGGAATGGAACTTGAGCGGCCATATTGGGTTTGCCCTTTGCTGTCGGAACGGCAAATTTTGCCAGTATTTCTTCGTGACTTTCCTCTATCTAAATATATGTGCAGTTCCCGGATCCACGATTGTTGCGAGAGAACATTTACTTGTGAGCTCAACTGAGTGACATCGTTCGGATCCCAGTTTACCGAAAACTATCCAAGAGTCATTAGACCCTCCCCAGTGTGGTAAGGACATTAACATCAATCTACTTAATTGCAAAGTATAATATTAAGATCTGGACAGTAAAGAATCGGCAAATCTATGTATTTTCTTCCAGCAAAAACCCACGGTGGTTGATAGAAATTCTGATTTCAACAATTGAGTAAAGCAAGTCAAATTTGAATTTGTTTATTAAATTAAAATGTATGTTAAATGTATCACAAGTGGAAGACCACATTTCAAGTATGATTAATAACTAAATAGTTTGTTGGAAAGCTGTTTAAATATGTCTTACGAAAATAATACATTTGCAATTTAAAAGTTTTTCATTGAAGTTACCTGCTGAATATATTCTTCTTACAAGATATCCGTATATGAGGCTATCATTCTTTAATAGAACAATTAGAACTATACATGAATAAACCCGGTTAATTGTTTATGTTTCAAGATATTTATTGATTGTTTCTTCATAATCGATATGACATTGATCAACAATTCAACATTACATTTTTAGTACAGAAAAACAATAACATTATTATGTTCCACTAACACACTTTCATAAAACGTGACTTCTTCAAATTATTTACGCACGAAAACTGATTTGACGCTTCTTACGAAACATAAATTCTGAGATAGTAAGTGTCATGTCTATCATACATTACATGGAAGACTTGAGCTGCGAAATAATATACATACAATCAGAGTTATATGGAAATACGAAGCTCTCCAAACTATCCTGGTAAAACCACGTTTTCCTTTACAAAATTGTTTTTTTATTCACTTTTTACAATTCATACATTTGCTCTTTGCGGAACGCAATATGTATATTTGTGCAATGTTTCTTGATTTCCAGTTCAGATGTATTTCTGTTTACACTACTAAAATGACATGATGTTAAAATTGTTTTAATAAATACTTTTCGTATTTTTAATAAAACAGTGTATTTGTTTTCATTCACTTTGACGCACTATCATTGTAGAAAGAAATATATAAAGAAGGGTCACTAGTTGTTTCTTAAACCCATAGCACTATCATTCCATATTTCCTTCTGACTCAGATTAACGTAAACAATAACTTTTGTTAGGATTACGACTGAAAATCTTTTGAACCAGCATTGCATTCCAATATTTATAAACACATCGATTAGCGACAATATATCTAGACAATCGTTTGAAATAAAGAACCTCTGATACTATACCCAACATACGAAGACATTAGTTATGACAACAAAAAACTATATTCAATTATGCACGCAAAATGTTATCTCAAGCAAGATGAAATGATTTGTGGTAGAACTATGTGTCTACCACAAATCATTTGTGGTAGATTGTGGTGTGTGTCTAGTGTGGTGTGCGTCTAGTGGATTTGTTTGTAGACTGGGTAACGGGCACTTATTTTGCTTATGTCAGTGAAAGGGGTGGATGAGTGACCTAGAACGGGGTATAATTAGGATAAAATTTATATTATTGTCTTTGTAATAATTGTTGTTTTTCTATATCTCTATTTGAGAGTATGTATATACTGTATATATCATCGTTAACTAGAATACAACGTTATTTGCCTTAACTTTGCCATGTTAAACAAAAGTCTAAATAAATAAATAAACTATGATTCCTCACACTAGCACATGTATATATATATATATATATATATATATATATATATATA
>JAGDQP010008795.1:32469-61613 GCA_022664845.1 Lepisma saccharinum | reverse complement strand
TTAGAGAAGTAATTTTCCAGCACTGAATATTTAACTTGCATTACAGTCGCTACGAAAAGTTAAACCACTCTGTCAAACTTAGATAAACCTAATGTATTTTAGGACTGATATAGACTTTATTATTCTGAAAGGTACGTTCAAATATTTTTTGTAAGGATACTTGTATGTTTCCAAGTCAATTAAAGTTCGTCAAACGTAGTTCGCACAACAGTTCCTTGAAATATGAAAAGATTATTCTTTATACCAGTGTTTCTCAACATTTTTCATCCTGCGACTCCGTTTCGTCATGCTTTCTAGCCGGCGACATCCTTCCACCATGTTTTCTAGCCTACGACCCACAATTATTTTATTTTGTGTAATATTTGCTTTTCATTTCAAAACATAACAGTTTTTATAATAAATATCTGTATTTATAATAAATATCCTAATTAGATCATTCAAAACTATTGAGCAAACTACATTATCTATAGTAATTATTAAAAACAACAAGCAAAATAAAATACTTCCTTCGAAATTTATTAGTTTAACCTACAAAAGTCTAGTTAAATTATTTTGTCACTTTCCCTCGCGATCTCTATGCACACATCCCGCGACCTCCAGGTTGAGAAACCCTGCTTTATTCCATTGCCCTATGACTTGATGAATTTTTTAATTTGTTTATGGCCATTAGTCATCTATGGCTGAGACCAGGATAGTGTAGATGAAGGTAGCAGTCAGGGACTAAGTTGAAAGTACTATTCGTCAACTATACTATCCATAATGTAATTGAAAACTCCTTTACCTACATATACACTGTAAAAAGAAAGCTGTATAATTGCACGTCATTTGCATATTATAAAATAAGTTCACATCTTTCCTCTTTAAATCTGCAACGATGTAATTGAACAGATTATTATACGTTTGATTGCGATAATAAGCAGATTCCAAGGGAAGAAGAAAAATGTCGGCGGGAATAGGGATGGAAATCTGATCACTTCCCTGATCGCCTCTTGTCTTAACCAACTGATTCATAACGTCACAGTAGACCCCGCCATCTGTTGTACACATTTTAAGCACAAAACTCAAACAGTTTCAGAGAAGAAATGTAAAAGATGGGTACAGGAAGGGTATCCATTTTACATGGTATTCAAACAGAATTTGAGACTAACGAGACAAAGCTCATTTGTGTGTATGTGTCTGTGTGCTCTAATACTTTTGGGAACAAATCCAGTTTAGGGCAAACATGATCAAAATAACCCAATGTTACCTAATCTCAAGAAAATGTAATGTACTTTAATCGTAACTAAGCTCGGATAACCTAATTCAACAAATCTGATGCAAAATCCTATTGAAGAAAGTATGCAATCGAATTAATAATTTTGAGTGCAAGGGTCATGTTTACGCTAATCTGGAAAAGAAACTGTATTTTACAACTTCTTGTCTTTTGTGGTAAACAATAATAATGCATATCATATTATTTTTACTCAACATTATGACAACCGTCATGAAAATGGTATCATTTGACCCCCTCCTTGGAGTTTAGTTGTTAAAGTCGCGGATTTAGGATGGATGCTAAGGTCAAAGAATTTGAAGCTTTGTAACTGATCATTTAAGCTGAGCTTTTCCAGAAACTTCCTAAGCTTCATCACATAAATGTTGCTATGAAATCTAGACCTTACTCCTCAAAGAGTGACCGCCAAGAGACATCATCCCTAGAACTTATGACAGGACTTGGCCATAATTGCCACTTCAGTCTATACTGCAAATTAAATTAGAAATATTGTTCTGTTCCTAGTTCTTATTATTTCTGGTATTTGAAGTATATAATTGACCATATACATAGTCTTGTGGTTAAAGCGTTGGCACATGCCCACATGGTCCCGGGTTCAATTCCCACTTTTCGGCGTCCACCCAGCGTCGTGAGGCAAATTGGGGAGTCACGTGAATAAAGACGTGAAGGCCACACTCGGTCTGGTAAGCCTCTGATACGCCTGTTCGTGGTTAGGTACGCGCAGTGCTGACCACACAGCCGTTACTCAGGTGGACGTAGTTCCACCAAACACGGACAGATGGCGTTGAGGCAGGCTCAGGGCAGGCCTGTTAGACGCAAGTTTTTTTTATTGACGTATATATTTATATATATATAGTTTCTTCTTTAACTAAACCATACATTAATTGAACAGTATTAGTATTATTTGCTATTTTCGAGTTCGTTTATTTATATGTGAGTATGTGAACGAGGAAACCGAGTGGTCGTAGCTTAGTTGATGAGCATTGGACGTGCTTGGTTCGATACCAGTGGTCGACTATTCTGACCGCGATTTCTCCAAGCTATTCCTCACTCACATCAGACAAATGGTGGTATAGTTTCTTCAACTTAGGCTAAGCTCTGGTCGAATCCTTCCCGCATATTTTCCCGTACTCTATTCTGACCTGAACCATAGGTCATAAATAAATTCAAATGTAAACGAGATAAGAACTAAGTGAAAGAATAGGGAATATACCGATTTTTCATCATTTTCATGTTACTCTACATACAGCATACCAAAAATCTAGTCTTTAAAAAAAAATGAGATAGATAAACTGGTTTCATTCAAGCCATTTCCCTATCATTTTATAATTCAAAAGTTTGGGGGGATAAAAATTGACTGCCTCAAACTTTTTGAAATCAGAAAGGAAATTGAGAAGAAGCGAAGCCAGTAGATTAAAAAAGAAAGAAACAAAAAAAAAACCAGAAGGAAACTACCCTCATTTTTCTGTGAGCAATGAATCCACTGGAATCAATCTGAGTAACCGATAACGAGCCCTCTTTGGTGAGTGGTTCTCTCCCTCTCTCTCTCTTTCTTTCTATCTACCTCTATCTCTCTTTCTTTCTTTCTTGCTTGCTTCATTTTCATTTTACCGTTTTCTTTTTAATCGGAGGTGAGACAAACGATGTTCTAAAGGTTAAACATGCTAAGCATAGCAATGAAGCTCCTTTGGCAATTTTTCTTCCTTTTTTGGTACGTTTTTTTCTCTCCCTTTTTCTTCTGGGTGGATGATGAAGGTTGCTCGAGAAATAGGGCATTGAAGATAGAAAATGTTAAATAGGGGAGGTTGGACTAAAACCTTAAGAAAAAAAATAAAAGGGAAGATGGGGTGAATTATATCACGTATAGTGCAGAAAATGATGGTGATGCAAACTTCATCTAGAAAAATGAATATAGTCAACAAGTTTGGTAAATTAACTACTTAGAACAACACTCTTGTGTTCTTGGTTCAATCCTCAGTAGAGACCCCAAATTTCAGTACTGAGGCTATCATTGAGATGCTAGTTGGGAACTACTTAAATAATAAGTAGAGAACTCTGGTCTCGAGGACAGAAAACGTGGATTGTCGTTGTGCTGACGGCGCGACACTCTTATTGAGCGAAAGCCGCCTCGTAACTCAAGAGGATATATTTATTTTTGTAGTACATGCATTGAATGTTACTTTTCATACACGGACTGACCGGAAATTTTAAAACTCCTGGATCTAATTCGATAAAGTTATCTAAGTACGTTCTTACCGTGAAGTCTAAGAAATTTAAATAAAGAGTCAGGAAAATGTCTACAAAACTAAGTAGGAAACATTGTTTTACAATACTCAAAGACTTTATTAATACACTGACTATAGATTGGGTGTTAACAGAACACAAGTATTTGTACAACAGTTGTTATGTTATTTTCTTTGCTAACATAGATTACAAAGAGTCTTTGTATAATTCAAAAAGCTTTAGATGTTAAGTTACTTTTCTTCTTAAAAATATGTTACAAAAAATCTTTGTATAATTGAAACAATTTTAGCTTATATGTTATTTCCTTTCTTAAAAATATTTTTAAAAAATCTTTGTATAATCCAAATAATTTTAGCTATTATGTTACTTTCTTTATTAAAATAAATTACAAAGAATCTTTGTATAATCCAAATAATTCAACTGTTATGTTCCTTTCTTTCTTAAAAATAATTTACAAAGAACCTTTGTATAATCCAAATAGTTTAACTGTTATGTTCCTTTCTTTCTTAAAGATAATTTAAAAAAAAGAACCTTTGTATAATCCAAATAGTTCAACTCTTATGTTCCTTTCTTTCTTAAAAATAAATTACAAAGAATCTTTGTACAATCCAAATAGTGTTAGCTGTTATGTTACTTTGTATCTTGAAAATAAATTACAAAGAATCTTTGTTGTATATCACACATAAACATGAGTAAAGACGAGGAAGATCGCTTGACATTAACTTCTCAACGATGTGACACACGTCATCTGCTTAAACAGCAACAAAAAATGCCTACAAAGATATGATCGTCAACCATTTTTTGACATATTGAGTAGAAAAAAAAGAACTTATAAGACAACCAGGTCGAAAATATTCTGGTTATGACATATTCGACCCCGTCGGTCCTTAGTGTCTCCCACAAATCTTCACTCTTTTCGTTTAGAGAAAGCTTCACACACACACACACCGGAACTCATGTATTCTTCTTCCAGTGTCTTCCTTGCTTCCCGTTCTCTATTTTTTTTCCGTCGGAAAAGAAGTTCATTTCCATGAAAGAAAGGAAAGAATAAGAAAAATGAAATCGAGAAGGGTGGTGATGCCGTGTGGATAGTCTTTTGTTTCTTTTGCATTGCTTTTTTTTTAAAAAAAAAAAACTTCGTTTCTCTTCTGTTTCCATACACCCTTAACAGTCTACTCCCCCTGCGTGTTATTTTTCTACCCTTCACCGTATAGTAAGAAAGGGACGTCAAGAGAGAGAGAGAGAGAGAAATGAAATCTGTTTTTAAAAATCGAGCAGGCGGCATGATTCTTGATGACATAGAGGAGGGAAGATTTTTTTTTTCTACTTGGTTCTCCTTTTTTAACGTTTCTTCCCCGCTAGTTTTTAAGGGATGCAATGGAGTTGTGATAGGTGTTATGCTCTGACATTTTCTTTCCCTTAGGTTTTGAGGAACGCCGTTCCAACAGTTTTAGAAGCTTAAACGAAAACAAAAAAAAAACACTGGCGATTCTTTTTATTTTCGATTCTTTTCTTCTAAACCGTTCTTTTATTTTCTTTTCTTTAATCTTCCGTGTGAAACTGTCAACAAGACTATATTTGTGTTCAAGCACGTACCTAGAAGCTGGTTTCGGGAGGCGAGGTGGGGCCGAGGTTTGTCTGGCTGTGAAATTTACGTAAAATGAATATGTTTTTTTTTTTTTTCAAAATTAGTACTGATTTTTACAAAAAAAAATTGAGTTTCGGGTTTGGGTCCCCAGACCCCCCTCTAGGTACGTCGTGCTTATGGACTATGATATCACTTCTGTTGCGTTACCGTGGCAACCAAATATAATGTCTAAACAGATGGGTTGATAGTGCGGAGGAGATATATGAATATCAGTAACAACATTGAGCTTGAGATATTTTTAGCATTGTTGAATATTTGGTTCCTATGGCAACGAACATAATATGACGTAACACTTACATAGTCCGGAGACCGTAGAATTTTTAGACTCGCGAATTTGTAAACATTTTAAACACCCAAGAAATAACATAGAGTCGATAGTTGTTTTTTTTTAACATTTTGTAAAAATGTGATTTTTAACTCTCGATACATTCGCGAAAGTTGGTCATTTTACTTCCATCCACGAATTCTGAGATCTACTCAAGAAATGTTACCATTTTTATTCATTCATTGACAAAAATAATGCCTAAACAATCGAATATATGTATATATAATTCGGTCTCGCGTACCACGGAGAATGTGAGAATGTAGTACACTAAATCCTCCATAGATGGCAGCACTTTTAAGAAAATGATTTGCCATCTAATGGGAAAATAACGAACTGGATGATCACAAGAGCATTCATTGAATGCCTTAGTGAAAATCTTCATCGCGTTTACATGTGAAATGTTTATCATAATTTTGATGATTATTTTTGTAAATGTTGAACAAGTTTTGAAAATCGGGATTAAATAAGTATATAATTATAAGTATTTGTAGCTGGTTATTAATTCAAAAGACAGACTTCACCTAGCCTAACTGAGAAACGTTAGCGTGTTAACGAGGACCTAGTATAGCAGACGTACTAGTGAGAACAGCACGTATACGTTCCCATTGGGACTGACGGCGCTTTCACAGTGCCGGAGGGTGTGAGTTGCCCAGAGATATCCTGCAGTCATTGCACAGTGACTGATCATCATCCAAGTGTAGTTTATATGTTAATTCTTCGTCATCACAGTGGCTAGCCTGTCACTAGTACTCACCGTATTCATTTCAGTCTGGCTACTTATCACCCATTGTAATATATTATCATTCAGGACCATGCCACGAGAGAACAGAACTTCAGGCAAACATACTCTTCCTTTAGTTGTTCAGCAAACAACATCCGTTGCTACATCTAAATCTGCTTCATTGGGAACATCAGTTAAACATCGACGCGGTAGCTCACAAATATCTCCCTCAAGTTCCAGATCTACATCACCGCAACTACGTCATTCAGGCTGCTCACCACCACCTAAAAGAACTCACACTCTCAGTGCTTCCGATACCGGGTCTGAAAAGTGCATGAATCTCTCTGACTCCGAATCGATCCACGATCGAACTTCTGGACCTCCACCAGGCTCCATATTCTCCTTTCTACTGACCAACTTTGATTCCAAATTCAGTACACCAAGACTTCTGTTCCAACAATTGATCAAGTATGTTCCTAGAGAAAACATCTCACAAATAGTGCCAACCCGCAATGGGATCATTATCAAGTCAACTGACATGAATTTTGCTAAAACAATCAGAAACAAACATAGTTACGAGATATTTGGAAAAGAAGCCAAACTTACATCCATGGAAACTAGGTCAGTCAAACTACCACCTCCTCCACGTAGAACACCCATGTTGTCAGTCGTAATTCGCGGAGCCGAACCTGACATATCCGACACTGAAGCAGAAAACGAATTAAAATCCGAAGGACACACCATCTCAAAGTGCTTACGAATCAAGACACAACAAGGAACAGCCCGTTACATGATACGAGTTCTGACACCACATCAACCAACCATCGATCATCTGCTAAAATTTGGTGCATTCATATTCAAAAAACGGTACAGGGTAGAACCGTCTCGCACCACTCCACCTCTTCCACTGAGATGCGAAAAATGTCAGACGTACAACCATCATGCCACCAAACATTGTCCAAACAATGCTAAATGTGCATATTGCTCAGGCCCTCATCAAACCTCTCAGTGCATCAATCAACAACAACCACCTCAGTGTAGCCAATGCGGCGAGCAGCATCCTACCTACTCATATAAGTGTAAAGGCCGTCCCGAAGCTAACGTAGAAACACCTCACCTCACTGTTCCTCTTCGACTCCCTGGTCAGCCACAACTCTCCTCGGTCCTCCCTCCACCCACCATTGAACAAATCCTTGCATTTTTCACCCTCACTTTTCAAAATATACATCCATTTGCACGCGATACCATCCTCAACTACATCCAGGAAGCAGCACAAGACGTGTTTAAAGTAAAACTAAACGCTACCTATTCAGGACCCTATGTATTTTTCTCGGTTACTTCACCTGCAGACTATACCTAACCCCTAAACGTAAGCTCCTTCTCACTTTCATCATCATTCGTAATCAGTACACACCTCTCATTCTCACTTTGCACTGTCTACATCAATGTTGTTCCAGAGGGCTCATTTGTCTATTCATAACGCCTAGTGCTGCCCCTAGGCAAGAAGATTGGATCAATCATTGTGTTTCCAGTTTTGTGACGTTTTCAGAGCACTTCATTCTCATATTTCTCATCATCAGACTTACTTCAATTACTCACCTCAAAGTATGGTTATAAGCGCAAAGCTTATAATATCCTAACACACGATTTGTAAGATTTTGGAAATTCAATAATAGTAATAAATAGTATAACACCCCTTAGACCTTCCACCAAGTTCCTTTCACTTCCCGTATTACGAAATATCCCTTACCACAGAAAGGGCGTAACCCTTTAGAGGGCGCTAGTCACTAAAGTGGCTAGCAATTCGCGAAAAAAAAATTCAAAAGAAATACACTTTATCTACTTTCTTAACAGCATCCATTAGTACAAGGTTTATATATAAAGCCTTGAAACGCCATTGAAAAAAGTATCATGTTCAGCTACTTAAGAAATTTATCCTTGTTTTCATAAAAGCAGCTTACGCCACTCTGCTGGGTAGTACGGGAGTTACTCTTTACTGAAATGTATGACTAACGGAAATATACCGGTACTGTTAATGTGATGTGCTCCCATAAAAACGTGCTACTTCTAAAAGTACCGTAATAAACAGTTGCATTGTTCTAAACAAGAATAAAATTTTAGCCCTGTTTAGCGAAAGAAGCTTTATCTACTCTTATTATCTTTTTCACTCTTACGCGTTTTCGTTTCAAAATATGAATGACTAACTTGACTCGTATTCATAAATCAATTTCATTATTTGAATCTATAAAAAACTTTTTATGAAATATGATGTTTGAATCTTTATACAGCTGAAAACAGGTAAATGTGCAATATACGTAATCGTATTTATTTCTGATGGAAATATTTGATAATAAGAATGTCGTACACGTTGCCATCTTCAATGTAATTAAATATATTGTATCAAAGCCAATAGTCTGAGTTGAAGAATTTTCTGATGAATAGGTATATATACAGAAGTTACTCAATGAAATGACAGTTAGATCAGAAAACATACATTTGCTAATTACATGGTAATTCTTAAAGGCATTACACATAGCATTTCATTTGGCGGTAGCGTTGTTTACAACTACAGCTATCTCATGATCAAGGCGTTAAGAAATGCTATCTGTACCTAATATCTTATAATTGAATCGCAGTTTATGTACCAATGCGTTTATCAGACTTAAAAGAACCCACAGGTCGCATATATAAATCATAATGATATATAAATATTAATTTTACATGTACTGATATCAACGGAACTTAACCTATATGTGTAAGATTTTTGATTTGCCGTGTCACTTGAAAGTACTCTCTTTGGTCCCTATTTCTCCTCCTAATAAGTACACGTAGCTGTAAAAGACCATTTCTAACTTCTTCGGAATTGCAGAGGTGACTGGATTTATCATCATCTGATTTTTGTTCTGTGAGAAGCACTGAAGAGGAAGATGTACGCAGATATATACTTTTTTTTTTATTTGGGGACCCGCCTTCTACCCGTCTCTCTGCATTCTTTGTACAAAATAGGATGTGTACTTTCAGGGACGTACAGCACGAGCATTTGTTCCCTCTCCCCATTCTGGAATTCTGGCACTCCAAGAAGCTCCTATGGTCCTTTAGTTTAAACTTCAGGTGTAGCGGGACGGACTTTTAACCAGGCATCCAAGGTTCTCCTGGTCTTTAGTTCATGTTTAGAACATTTGCTTGGGGGGAGTTCCCTACCTACCATATTTGCAATTTTATTATAAAAGGAAACATCGATACATAACATTTAGGACAAACACATGGACAACACACGGACTTCACAATGACAGAAACATGGACTTGATTCGGCATCTTCTTCTTTTGCTGCCCCTGCAACGAGATAAGAGAGGAATTTTAGGATGGGATTTCGCGTGGGAATGTTTTTTCACCCACAAAGTTTTCTCCGCTTCTCCTTCCTAGTCGTCTTCTTTACTGTTATCTTCCTCTTCCTCACTCACCATAGGGTTTAGGTTGTTTTCACTTGCCACACTTTCACTCTCACTTCATTTACACTTGTATTCCTTGGAGGATATATTGACGGATAGGCAAACCATAGGCGTAGAAATGATGTTCTCCTACAAAGTTTGTATGCATCTACCTTTGTTCTCCTTTCTAGGTTTCCCTCCATTTCCATCTTACATTCCTCTTCTGCTTTCCCTCTCCATCATTCACTTATTTGGTCACACATACACTAGGCTATTTTGCTGTACGCTTCCATTCCGGGTTCCGGAATGTCAGTATTGTTTGGATTTACGCAGATAATCCGTAAACATTTCACAAGCTTCAGGCTGCAATGATGATCATTATAAGACAAATCACACCACATATCCTGGAGAAGGTATTCTCCAACATGCAGGAGTGTGTACAGACATTTTTGGACATCTCGTGAGGCTAATTTCGAATATCTCCTGTAGGATCCAATTCGGTGTCGCAAGTGTTATTGCCAGTTATTTTCAGTGGACAATTATAGCGACATAGATTTCATTGGAGTGCATAGATTGGACCAATCCTCCATTGCGTACTGAGTTCATTTTCCTGCCAGATCCTACAAACGATGAAAATATGATGAGGTGGTTGTACTTTAACCAATTTTGTATTGGTCCTAGGTCCAAGACTGACCACATATTAACGAGTACTGTGTGCTGGGAAAGAGGTGAGAAGAAGGCAATAGAAACTTCTTTGCTCTAGGCACTATCCCAGGAATTCCTTGATACGCGTGAGGAATACCTTCGACGACCCGTGTAAGCAGAGCTTGAACTTGCGTCGAATCTTCAGTGCTAATTCGAAGCCAATCTTGTAAAATAGTTTGATTTTCGCGTTTACAGGTCTCCAGAACGAATTCAATTGAATTTATGATTTTAGGCATCTTTAGCTCAAACCGAAATAAGGGAAGTTAGCTCGAGCATAATTTAAAAGTATCATTGAAATCATGCGTGACTAAGGAATACAACTTGGAAAGCTTCAATCAGGATTAAATGCTGCTGGCTTTTAACCCAGGACCTTCCGAATGCGAAGCCAAAGCCTTATCCACTGAGCCAAGTAGTTTGGTGATATCCAGAAAGAATGACTAACCATGATAATGAACGGTATACCGGGGGAAGGTTCGTAAATCAATGATCCCTCCATCAAAATGAACCAATTGTGGTTTGCTCTTGATTCATCTAAATTCATAAATGTACCTAAAGATAAGACTTTCAGTTTTAACTGGATTTAGAGTCGTATATTGAATTGAGTCTGATACATGTTGTTTTCGAGGTGACTTATTTAAAAATTCACATAACAGATGTCATAAGAATGGCAATAACGTAATATTAATGAAGACATTTTTCATCTTCATAAAAGACTGGTGAAAACGCTTACCTGTTTATGCGCGTGGTACCAGGTTAAAGTGTCGGAGATCTTCAAATCCGAGCGGTGGGTCCTGGTCGGTATGGGAACCAAGGAATTTTTTTTTTTATTTCTGCTTAAAATTAGTATAATATTTGTTTAAAAGTTAGTACAATTGTTTGTGTTTTTATACTAATTTTCTATCCAAGACCAATCCTGAAAATACTACAGGGGCTTGGACCTCTAAAAAACGAAAAGCCCTTCCCGCGATGAGGGAATATTAAACACAGTGGTTCCAGCCCCACCTAACAAGAAAGTAAATATCTCGTCTTTAAAATATCATAAGTTTGTTTATTATGTTCAGAAACAACAATTCAAACAAGCTAAAAATTCAAAATTCATTAGAAGTTGCGAGAAAAGTAAAATATAAAAAAATAAATGCCTGTTTATTATTTGAATCCTTAATTTCTAAACAATCTTTATTTCTCGATCATTGCAGTATCAAAAATTTTAAATATACAGCTCAAACCTTATAAAGGTAAATAGGAAATAATTATTTAGTTATGTGGCTCTGTCTTTTAAATTTTTTTTTTTCCTGAGCTAACAACTTTGGTCTAAGCCCGTCACATCTGAGCTATGACATCCCTTGGAGATCAATCTTCAGGGAATAGGAGGTAAAGACCATGACCTTACTTGAGGTAACATTCTGGCATTCACCTGGTGGACCGAGGAAAACTTTGGAAAACCTCAGTCCGGAAGTCTCGCAGCTGAACTTAACCCCTCGTGTATCCCCAACTGTTGATCCGTAATCAACGACGTTAGCAACTGGGCCACAAGGACTGGGTTTTGTGGCTCTATTTAACACAGGAAATATTTTCTACCTAACCCTTCTTGATTTCTCATTCTTTGCAATTAAGATGAAGGATTTTTTTGTCCAGATCCGAATACCTGAAGGTCACTCACTGGCTAATGTGAATAAATGGTGGTTTACTATTGCCTCTCTTCTCGCGGAACTCTTTCATTACATAGCAACAAGGGTTAGCACTCATCCACCCGGGACACTAATTAATTGTACCGTATTTAATTTTTGAATCTTTCTCGTGAACAATTAATTATGACGAGGAAGTATTTTACAATATTTATTTCACGTGTTCATCGTAGCATTTTTGTTCTGATAAATAGTCATTAGTGGTTTTTGAATGGCATTTACTGGATTTGCAAAGTGTTTTTGAATACGAGAAAAGCGAAGGTAATAAAGTACACAAAATGTTCCGCATGTAACGAAATCCAAAGTCAATGACTAGTTAAAATACTGTCAGTGCACGGGCAGGATAATTTTCTCTTTTTTAAAAAATAAATAAATAAATATCTCTGTGTATTACTTAAAATTGTAAATGGTAAATATTGGCTTGTACTGAAAGAGAAAATTGATTTTATTCAGCATAACATTTAATTAGAGTCTATTTCCATCAAGCAGCTATATCGATCAGAAAGGGAAAAAGCAGATTTATGACGTCATGATTTGGGAGATATTCCCCCCAATGGTTCCTCATTCAATAGAGTAGACTAGAAAAAAATCTTGTAAAGAATGATTATGTTGGCCTGTCGTATATTTCCAAATATAAGGCCTACCGTTTTTTCCACTTTTTGGCTTGAAATCGGGGCGCGCCTTACATTCGCATAAAATGAAAGACTTACAATTAGTATACCGGTACACCCTATATATACGGTGATCATACGTCCCGAATTTTCCGGGACAATTCCGAATTGTAGGGCTTTGCCCCGGTGTTCCGAGAAATATATTAAAAGTCCCGAATTTCATGAGTTAATTAATCTTCATTATCTGTAAAGGGGTAATCTTGAACATACTAAATGAAAGATTTGGAACAGAATTGGACACTGTTTAAAAATACTTTACCATATGAATCACTACACGATTTATTGATCAAGCTGTGTGTACTTTGTTCTTACCTCACTGACAATCTCTTCGCAGAGTGGGCTAAACTTAAATTAACTAAAAAACTGAGATGATTACTGGTTCTCACGGACCGAAATCAGCGAGAGATGGCTTCAAAAATTAGAAAACTAAGGTTTCACCTTAGTGGTTTCCGAACCTAAGCGTGCTGCGAACCTTTCAAATTGATTTCTACTTTTCTTTCAACTGTCTGTGGAGGATGGTAACCTACTCGTTAATACGTAGTTCCGTTCTCCGCAGTAAAGTTATGATGTTCTCTTCGAAATTGACTTTTACTTTGATGATCTCAACCAAATTCCAGTCAGGTTTCTGGAGTCTTACTACGGTCTGCTATCTTGTATCCTTCTGTTGATCTCTGACTTCTAGTGCTAGACAAGGAGTCATTTGCATAGCAGCTTCCTCAGTGTTCTGAAGAGTTTCTTCCTGGTCATCCCTTAACCTATAGTTTAGCCTAGAGGGACCAGCTTGCTGGGGATTTCTCGATGGAGTGGATATCGTTATTTCGTTTCTCTCTTCGCTGTTTTCTTGTTGTTCAACCTCCGTGTCCTGTATGTCGTCCAAGGTGTCGTTCAGTTTCGGCAGCTCTATTGATATTTCTGCTTTAAGTGTGTCCACATTATACTAAAAAGTACATATTTTACAAGATCGCTTTATAGACAAGGTTTAGTTTTGTACTTAGAAAGTACAAGTAGGGTGGTACCACGGGTCTATTTCGAACAGGGGAAGAAAATGGGTCAATACGGTTATGACTTGAGAGATTCTTTTTCAGTCGTCACTCTGTCGACTGTAGTGCCATTGGGGGATTGGGTTGGTGCGAATGAAATGACCGCTTTGGCGCCTTGTTAGAAACGCACCCCAGGGATCGACTGAGGTCACGCATTTGCTAATTTGTAGAATATATATATATATGATGCAGAAACTTCAGTGTTGATACTTCAATACTCTGATTAATCATATGTTATGATATAAGTAAGAAATGTAACAACTACACAGTCGAGGTCGTATTTCTTATGCTCTGTTACTTGATTACACATATGATGCATGCTAAAGAATTACCGTGATTCGTATGTAGAGGTTAGTTCCATATGCCTTAAATCTATTGCACATTATTATAAAGGTCAAAATTCAAGAAAGACATCTTTAATACGTTCCTGTGTGATTTACTTACAAATGTTGCGTTGATTCTTAGATCTGAATTGCAAGAGATTCGCTTAAACACACCTTCGAATACATTGCTTAGCATATTTGCTAAACCTTACGTGTGTGTAGATTCCAATGTCATAAAAGCATTTAGATTTGTCGTAAAGTTCATATCGCTGAATTCTTAGTTGTTAGATTAATATTTCGCCCGTATCCAAGTCTTTGTTTTAAAAGCTGCCCTGATAGAAACAAAAGAGTTGCGATATACAACTAGATTACAATATTGTCAAGTACAATAAGTTAAAAGTCCAAGTGTGATACAAGAACATTTGCAGAGCCACTGCAGCATCTAAAGTCACAAATTTGGTATACGTCCAGCAAACAGACTGGGGTACTCAGACAGTCAGGAGACAGTGTATTGTTAAACAAGGTCGTATGAAATTGGATCATGAAGAACACACAATTGCAAGTGATGTCATCAAACTGGGACATTCTGCACTGCAAGAAGCAAAAAACATTGACAGTGAATTTGGGACAGGAATGGCTAATGAACTCACCATTCCACCTTGGTTTGTCAAATTTTGCTCCTGTGAAACAACATTGCAAAATGAATCCTGTGGGCTCTGACTAACATCATGTTCGGATGAATTACTTAGGGTCACCTCAGAAGTGGATTCTCGGAAAAGTGTTCGTGCCGTTGAAGACGATATGCTTACACCATACCTCTGTGAATAGAAGGCTTTGTGCGATCGGTAAGGTAAACAAGTTGGACTCATGGGTGCACCACATGATTTACCAGCCAAGAAGAATTGCCGCCTTAAGGATAATCTAAAGCAACGATCTCCAACAAAAGATGGAACCACTATCTCCGTATATGTCTAATGCATTTTTATCGTTGCTCGAAATTTCAATGCTGCTCCTATAAATTCAAGCCTAGAGAGTTCAAACTTTCAGGGAAAAAAGTTCATAACCAAATCAAGAGTTCGATAAACTCCTAATTTTAATTTTCTTGTTTTGTTCATTGCTGAAATAGCTTCATTGTTATAGGTTTTGATATTCACAACAACAATCAAGCGATTTCAACAATGAAGAAAAACGAAGAGAAAAATCGGCGTTGATAGAACTCTTGAATTGATTATGAACTTTCTTCCCTGAAAGTTAGAACTCTCTAGGCTTGAATTTATAGGAGCAGCAAGGAAATTTCGTGGAACGATAAGAATACATTAGACATATACGGAGATAGTGCTGCCATCTTTTGTTGGAGATCGTTGCTTTAGATCATCCTTAAGGTGTACAGTTCTCTGAACGTAAGGAATAAGTGAAAAGGTTTCCTGTATCGGATTTTCCCTTCAGATTAAAAATAGATGTGCTGTGACAATCGTAAACGGTCAGGACAATGGTTGGGTGGTGATCAACGTCCAGGACGGTGTTCTGAACCACCTCACCACCCACGGAAACTGATATGGTGGTCTATAGTGCAAGTGATCAATCCTGTATTTCTCAGGCGAGGTGAAACCATCACTGTAGATCGTTACAGTACTGAACTCCATGAAATGCACCTCAAACTTGTCAGTAAGCATGCAGCAATGGTCAACAGGCATGTTGTTCTCATGTTGCATGACAATGGCCACCCACACGTCGCGCAAAGAACGGTGCAGGCTCTCCATGAGTTGCAGTATGAAACCGTTCCTCACTCGTCGTATTCCTCAGATCTCTCTCTCCCACTGACTACCACCTGTTCCAGCATCTCGATCACTTCCTGGCAGGGAAGACCTTCTCTCATGATCGGGCGGTGCAACATGCAGTTCAGGATTTCTTCACGTAGCAGACTCCAGACTTCTTTTTCCACGGAATCCAATCTTCGACTGAGCGATGGCAACACTGTGTGGTGGCAGATGACGACTACTTTGATAAACCAGGTGATGCAGTTTTAATTTTTGGGACCTTTGGACATGCGCGTGGTGCGGACATTTCATTCTCACCAACTGAATATAATTATTCTCAATTGTAGCTTATATTGATACAAGGTAAATATGTAATATTTTTGGGTTACTACCTGTCAGAATAGTTTGTAATGAACTTCATAATATATAACTTTAGATTTTTCTTACACCCTCCTTGAAAATTTCAATACCCCCCTAAACGAAAAATTATGGGGAATAGCCTGCCTTAGTTTCTCTCTCAGGGTCGTTACTTTCTTTTCTGGGTTCAGTCTAATATATGGGAACGAATCCTATCTTTTATTCCCGGAGTGTTACTATTCTGAAATACTTTGATTTTACTATCTTCCTCAATGCAATATGATATCAAAACCTAATCCGCATCAACAGCGGTTAGGGTGCCTTACTCTAGGATTTCATACGACACTATTGGGGCTATGACTAATCATCGTATACCTTTAGCAGC
The DNA here is from genome assembly GCA_022664845.1 of Lepisma saccharinum. NCBI lineage: Eukaryota > Metazoa > Arthropoda > Insecta > Zygentoma > Lepismatidae > Lepisma > Lepisma saccharinum. The sequence continues at coordinate 45,054 of JAGDQP010008795.1, read as the reverse complement.
AGTTCTAAATAATTAACTCACTAAAAGGATCTTTGCATAACTAATCACAACAATCAAACTTTAACAGACAGATATTTTTTAGATCGCTTTGCTCTACGTGAATTTCCTCATCTTGGGTGATTTTTTTTTTTTCGCGTCGTGCTAGTCACCGGTGTGACTAGCCCCTCCCAAGAGTTACGCCCTCGCTTTAGGGAAGGGGTATTGAAGGATTGTAGGGTAAGAATGAGCTGGTTGGATGTGCTAAGAGGTTTCAATTAATCTTTATTGATCTTTGATTGTCATAAATTTATAGCAGGATGTCATAAGCATTATGCTTATAACCATTTTTTTTTTTTTTTGATCGGATGATTATGATATGGTAAATGGGTATGAAGTGCGATACACGTCATAACACTTTGAACAACAATTGGACGAATGAGTGATTGTTCTTCTCATCTAGGGGCTTCTCTAGATGGTAATGTCAACAGGTGAGCCCAACATATAACACTTATGAGTACAGTGCAATGATGAACATGTTAGGTGAGTGAGTGATGTGATTGATGATGGATGACGAAGCAAAGCAGTTTAGGTGAAAGGTGAAAATGAGAAGAAGACATGATGGCCTGAATATGTAGCTTGTGGTTTGACTTTGAAAATTTGTTGTGCTGCCTGCTGGATTTTGAATAGGATTGTTTCTTTATTGAAAGGATATAGATTCTGTAGAGTTATAGTGATGAATTGGATGGTTTGCTCTGTAGTAGGCACTGGAAGAGAGGAGTTGTTGACTTGTGCTGTGTTTGGTTCTGGTATGCGGAGTGGTACTACCGGCATATTGTTTTCTGCGTTTGGTTTCGGTTTCTCTTTGCATTTAAATGAGTATGTTGGGTGTTGCTCTTCGCATGTGTTGCATTTTGGTGGATTCTGAAGGTTAGTGCATGACTTTGTTAGATGATTTTCAGAGCAGTAGCCACAAATCGGTTGATCTTTACACTCATTTGCTGTATGGTCTCCGTAAGTTTGACATTTCTCACATCTGAGTGGCATTGGTGCTAGTGATCTGGAAGGTTCAACACGGTATCTTCGTTTACAGATGAATGCTCCATTTCTGAGAAGGTTATCTATTGTGAATTGATCTGTAGTGAGAATTCGCACCATGTAGCTGGGTGTTCCAATCTTCGTTATTATCCGGATGCATTTCTTGATGACGTGACCTTCGGCGGTTAGCTCTGCCTGGACTTCATCGTCTGGTGTGTCTGGTGGAACACCGCAGATTACAACAGATAACATCGGAGTTTTCCTAGGCGGTGGTTGCTGTTTTATTGATGATGAGTTGAGTGCCGTGAGCTGTGCTTGCGTCCCAAAAATTTCAAAACTGTATTTATTGCGAATGATTTTTGCTAGGTTTGGCTCTGGTGATTTGATTATGATGCCGTTCTTGGTAGGAATGATTTCACTGATCTTGTCTCTTTTCATGTATTTCAGTAACTGTTGAAGAAGGCACTTTGGTGCTTGGAATCTTGTGTCGTATTTAGTCAGCAGAAATGGATAGAGCGGAGTTTCTGGAGTTGCTAGTAGGTGATCTTCATGGTCAATGGATATGTTCATTGAATCAGAATCCGATGCTGAGTCACTGATGCGATGTGTTTTCTTAGCTGGTGGAGAGTGAGAACTTTGAATTGGAGACCGAGATCTTGAGCTAGTGGAGAGTTGGTCAGAGCTACGTGAGTGTTTGTTAATGGTGCCTACAGTGGACATTTTTGGAGTTGCTACTGATGCTGTTTTAGTTACATGTTGTGGCAGATGATGTTTTGAGTTTGATTTAGGCATGGTGAAATAGTGATTTGAGAACAGAATAAGTGCAGTGAATGATGATGGCGATGAAAAAACAGTCTTTGTGCAATGACTGTTGCAAAAATTCTCAAGTTATCTCGTACCCTCCGACACCGGAAAATGTCGTCAGTCCTGTAATGGCCGTACACGTTCTAGTCTCTTCTGTACGTCTACTATACAGAGTCATCGGCAGCACGCTAACATACCACAGACAGGCTAGGTTTGAGTTCGATGATGATGTGCTTGGGTGAAACGCCTTCGTATACCACACAAATATTAACGTAACAATCTGTACAAGTCCATATTTATACTGAAATCTCTTTACTTTTATTTTTCCTAACTTAAAGAACATGAAACAAACTCATTTTAAATTATTAATAGTCTTTTCACACAATAACTAATCTCCAATATTTAATATACACAAATAATATCATATATAACCTTGACACAATAAGATCCTGCTGCCATCTAACGAGCTTCAAAATATTTCGGTAGAAACTAACAGGTTTTCTATTTTCCCCCTCTTAATTTTACTATGACGTCACGACATATTTATATATCAAGTTGAGTAGAACGTAGAACTAGTTGTATCTTTTCTCTCATAATACATTAAAGATATACAGATATCCTATCAAATAGGGATATGTGGCCATAACATGGTGGTAAGAAGAGGTCTAGACTCATATATAAACTGACTTAGCAACACTGCATGAGGCAGCTTGAAGCGATCCTTTAAAGAAGCTACGGCTAGTATGTCATATGACATACTATGACATACTAAGTAGTTTGTTGTTGAAGGAAGCTACGGCTCGTATTTTTAGCAATATTTCTTACAGTGTAGACCGGACAGATAAGATCTAACGAGCCCATCACAAGTGTAAAAGATGCATTTTGTAGAACACACTTTCGGGATAGGGTAAGGGGAAATACCATATAAGGCTAGCATTAAGGTTCCCAACTATGGGTTGACCCATTCTGGGGCAAATATTTGCCGATAGGTCTGTGCATACTCATTTGCCTGGGGTTACATAAGAAGCGAGGAACATGCCTGTTACCAGAGAATTTTTTAAAAAATAAAACATTTGATTTGTTTCTAGCACACGCGAAAATACTGTGTTTTTTTTTGTTTTTTTTTTTAGATTGCAGTGACTCTTCAGTCCTCCCCTCGTTTTGCCACCTGAAACAATCAACCTCTGAAAACCCGACGCCAACCACTGTTCAAATAAGTAGTTATTCTTTCAGAAGGTTTCATTCGGGGGGACCTTGAGGGGGGCTCACGAAAATTTATAAATAATGCATATTGGTTCCAATGTACTAAAATAAAAAAAATCCCTTTCGGTAGGCCTACAGGCTGAGGTAGATTTCGAAGTTTCGCTGGGAGCCGGGGCTCGCCCCTCAACTTCAGTGCTTTTGAGAGGATGCGCCTCCTTTATCTTAACCAAAATCTCCCTGCAACACTACACCACCACGGAGTACATCTTCACCCTCCCACGGTTGGCTGCGCCCCCAAAGGGAAGATTTGCCCCATTTATTGTAACCTACTCTTGGTCATACACCTTCATTGAAAATTTCGTTTCTCTACCTTCAATGATTTGGAAATTGGGTTTTGGGGGCGGCCATTTTGGATCCAAGTTGACGACTTTTTGAAAGTTTTCTTATTTTGTCGTGACCTACTTGTGATAGTACAACTTCAAGTAAAATTTCATTTATCCAGCTCAAACGGTGTGCAAAATGGGATTTTGGGAGGTCATTTTGGATCCATGATGGCGACTTTTCCCAAATGTTGTGATATTTCCCTAAGCTACTCGTCATAATGCACCTTTATGCCAAATTTCGTATCTCTAGCTCAAACGGTGTGGAAAATGGATTTTTAGGTCCGCCATTTTGGATCCAAGATGGCGTCTTTGAACGCATTAGGTAACATTTTCATAATCAAAAAGTAATGTTGTACCTTTATGCCAAATTAGATTTCAATAGCCCCAGCGGTTTAGGCTGTGTATTCTTTACAACAATGGGTTCGGCGGCCATTTTGGATCCAAGATGGCGACCGATTTTGCTCATTAACGAACTTAACCGAGCTATTAAGCCTAGAAACAACATATAAAAATTTGGTTCAAATATCTTCAAAATTATAGCCGCTAGCGTGTTAATATATATATATACACTTTCATATCGTACCGATCTCAATAGGTATATTTTCTTCGAAATCTACCTAATAACAGAATGTGCTATTATATACGTAAACGGTATGAGTAATACATGTGTTGAAGTTAATTCTTTCGGGGGAGCTGTTGAAAATTTCCGGGAGGAAAAGCTCCTCGAAAGCATACCTGAAAGAAACAGTGCAACTAAGCTATGTTATCAGCAGAAGAAAGGGGGAGGGGAAGTTGTTCTGTTTACAAAATTAAGCATTGTTTCGTTTGAGCAAATTCTGCCAAACACTGCGATTCTAATAGTTACACACTTGCATTTTTTTTTAACCAACTACCGTATATTCATTATTCAAGAAACGGAACATTGAATTCCGGGATTTTAAACGTCCCGGTAAACAAAAAAATTCATCCGGGACAAGACGTAGAATTCCTGGTTCATCCAGCCCAAACCGGGGCAGTTGGGAACCCTAGCAAGTTTGCGCGCCTCTCCAGTGCGAATTGAAAGGTTGTGAACCGATGAAGCCACTGGGTCTTAAATAGAACTGTACTCTACCAAATTCAATGTTTCCATATCGGAATCGAACGCAAACCATCTTAATTATAAAGGCAACAAGCGTAGTCACTCATATCACTGGGTACACATTTCCACATAACTCTGAAGTAGACCTAAGCGTTCCAGTTCTTTTCGTCGTTGTTTATAAAAGAATCACAGTCCTAAAAATCACAGGTACAACAAAGGTGATTCACACTTTCTTTTTTTAAGAAAAAAACAACAGTTTCTCAAGTAAGCTTATCAGAATTAGTGTTACTTTAATCCGCACGTCTCGTCCGTTCCATCCCTCTGATATTTCCCCCACTACCATGGTTCTCCCAATACCTCCAACCATTTATTATTATTTTTTTTTTGTGTTTTCTTTTTTGACTTCAAGCCATCACCTTCTTTTTTTTTCCTTCTTAATATAAATTGCGAACACAAGACGAAGAAGAAGAAAAAAAAAGAATTGGTAATACGCAAAGGTCTGAAGATTTTCCTTCGAATTAAAAGACTGAAGGGAAGAATATAATAGAATGAGAGAGAAAAATGGATAAAGGGGACTAGAAATGAAGCCAAAAGAAGAAATAATGAGCGAATTGGAAGAAGCAGAAAGAATTGGAGAAGAAGAAGAAAAATAGACGAATGGCTTTGAAGCGCAAAAGTAGCTTCGATGTAGGCAATCTGCAAAAAGGGAAAACTTGATAGCGGATATGGTGTAAATGGGCAAAATGCAAGGTAGCGGAAAATGAAGAAAACTTGGGAGTGAAAAAGCAATATTTTTTCATTTTTCTTAAAAAAAAAAAAAAGGAAATGGGGAAATGAAAAGATAAGCTAACGTTAATTTTTTAAAACAATATTCTTTTCAGGAGAGCTGTTATTTTTTTCTTGATCCTCTTTCGTCTTTTCCGGGTTTTGTAGGCACAGAAAAATTAGTTCAGATTTAGAATATTCCCCCTTCTTAATATTCCTACACACATCACTAAAATTCAGTTTCGATTCAGTAAATCAAAAGTTACTTATTCACAAAATAACTAACTGATAAAATATTTATGGCCATTTGGAATCATTACTTTACTCGTAGTAATGTAAGATTTGCTATAGCTGGATTCAATTCAAGGTAGTATGCCGCAGGGTTCCTACTTAGGTCCCTTAAATTTTATACTATATATGTATGACATGAGATACTGCTTCACCAATTATTGCATATTTTTCTGTATGCTGTAAAGCCTACTCTTACAGATGTTAACACTCTGCAAGATGTTTGGAAAATTGATACAGTAACTAGAATCTGAGTATCAGTCCTTCAAAATTTTGCAGAAATGTGAATTAGTTTAAAAGACAAATAATGATGTGCCATCCTATCACTTATGTGACCAGCAAGAACAACCAGAACTGTTTGCTTTGGGTTAAACAATATTTGGTGCCTTTTACAATAAATTCACTTAAAATATTGAATCTCTTGTATTTATAAGTATAATCAGAAATAAATGTAATTTATTTTCTGTAAACTATCCTAAAGTAGCATTCCATCTTACCTTTAACTAAATGACCTTTCCATTTTGCATAGGCTTTCCGACCTTAAATTTCTTCATAAATTAACAAATGGTAATTTATGCACAAATAAAGTTCTTCATTTGCTTCAAAGGCGTGACAGTTAACAGCAGGTGGAATGACTTCTTATATATAAAAACTCTAAGGTTATCATTAGAAAATAAATCCTATCTGAGTGGACTTTCAACACTTATCACTCCCTTCCAATGCTCCCGAGTTTTCCTTTTCAAACATGCCTTCATGAAACTTTATAAGACAAAGTTATCATAAAATCCATTTTTTTGCTTCAGTTATATTATTATTATTATATTTGCATATTAATACCAAGTTTAAAGTGAGTCTACTTGCTGTCTGTTTTAGAAATAATCTGGTTGATTTCCCGGCGTTGCCCGGGTATTTATTTATCCCAAACTTCCATTAGACAGGAAAAGGAATGAATTCTACCTACGTCATTTTGAACATTTTATTTTTCACCTCTTAAGACCTCCCCTCCATGCCGATGAGGGCTGAAATTGGACTTAAACGGCATCAGGAGTGCTACTATTCATCTCAACGACCCAGAAAACTATGGATTCGACACCAATATCAGTCGTTTTCTATTATATTTACATATTACCCCTTCCCACGCCAACTCTACGGATGCTAGGGGGTATATTGCCCCACAGTATTTCTTTCCAGGCTGTAAGTGATATGTGTACCAAGTTTTCTTGAAATTGATTCAGGCGCTCCAGAGTTATGTTGCAACATATATACGTGGATCCTACTTACATTTTACGAACATTGACTGTCGAGGCTTTTCCTCAGTCACACCAGACAAATGCCGAGGTGGTACCTACAAATAGACCCTGGCCGTCTACCTTCCACAGTTCTTTCCCTCATTCTGTCCCGCTCTGAGCCTCATATGCCTAAAGGCCTTAAAATAAATGAAAATTCAAAATTTAATATAATTTTTAATGTATCCGAAAGTAATGAAAATTTAACATTCAGCAGCAAACATGAGACCATTTAGAGTTCAAATATTAGACCAAGAAAATTGTAATTCTCTTCTGTTCATTTCATTTTAACTTTCATTTGAATAATAGTAGAGATTTAACTGAATAAATAGTTTTTGCAGTGCGTTTTATGATTTCCGTTTATTTTATATGATTATGCTCCTTAGCTGTTAAGTTTTATGGTCTATTTTTGTTTTAGCTTGCGAGGGCCCATTTACGGGCATCCTCGTTATACTGGCCATTTACACCAGTAGGTTGAGTGTGAAGACCTTTTACATCTTCATCTTTTATATCTTGTTTTTTATTATTTTAATCAACAGCTAAGTTTTGACATGACCACGTTAAGGGTCTTTCCCGTATCGGGACGGGCGTAAGCCATAGTGCTGTTACCGCCCATAAAATTAATTTTATCTTATCTTATCTTAACTGAATAAATAAAGTAATGTGTTTGGAAGTTAATAGCCAGCTACTAAAACAAGCTTTTATCCCAGATATTGTTACTAAGGAAACAAGATACTAATCATCTATTAAAACAAGCTTTTGTCCTAGATATTGTTTCTAAGAAAATTAGACACAAACCAGCTACTAAAACAAGCTTTTGTCCCAGATTTTGTTTCTGAGGAAGTAAGATATTAAAACAAGCTTTTATCCCAGATATTGTTACTAAGGAAGCAAGATACTAATCACCTACTAAAACAAGCTTTTGTCCTAGATATTGTTTCTAAGAAAATTAGATACAAACCAGCTACTAAAACAAGCTTTTGTCCCAGATCTCATTTCTAAAGAAATAAGATAATTACCAGCTACTAAAACAAGCTTTTGTCCCAGAGTTTGTTTCTGAGGAAGTAAGATATTAAAACAAGCTTTTATCACAGATATTGTTACTGTGGAAACAAGATACTAATCATCTACTAAAACAAGCTTTTGTCCTAGATATTGTATCTAAGGAAATTATATACAAACCAGCTAATAAAACAAGCTTTTGTTCCAGATCTTATTTCTGAAGAAATAAGATAATTACCAGCTACAAAAACAAACTTTTGTCCCAGATTTTGTTTCTGAGGAAGTAAGATACTAAAACAAGCTTTTATCCTACATAGTGTTTCTAAGGAAATTAAATACAAACCAGCTACTAAAACACTCTTTTGTCGCAGATATTGTTCTTATTAATCCGAATTCATGCTTCCTCTATTTTTTATCTGCTCTATGGTCCATTACATACACATTAAGTAGCTATCCTCTATGAGAAAAACATTCCGAGAAGATTGAAATCTAGGATTTGGAAATTGATTGAGGAATATTACGTCATGAGAATCTTTTCTGACATAGTAGAACATCACATTCTTCAGTGCATCATCTTTCTATCATTCCCCTCTCCCCGTCTTGGACTTCTCCCTCTCTCTCTCTCTCTTTGTGTGTGTGTGTGTGTGTGTTGATGTGTAAAAAAAGTGTATTCTCTTTTTTGTGCAAAGCTTTCTCATAGATTATGTGCTTTGCATTCCATTTTCTTCTTGAGTCGGGTGCTTCCTCTCTTTGTATTCATTTTTCTTGCTGTCTGAATTTCTTCTTTCAACTTCTTTCCACTCTGTCCTACATTTTTATCTCCGTTTTTTTTTTTGGTCCTCCTTTTTTTCCGCTCCCTCAAACTTCCATTGTTCTTTTTATCCTCATCGCCTTCCTCTCCTTTATTTCCACCCATGGGGTTGAGGCGGTAGACCATGTCGGGTTCCTTTCGCGACGTTTCTCAACTTCTTATAAAGAGCGAGTTTTAAAAAAAAAAAGTTTCAACTGAGGGCGGATGTCTTATACACGACTTTCTTTTGTTGGCGTGTTTTGCATGTTTGTCAGATTGGGACTCCCAACAGTGTTTAGAAGAGCAACTGAGTTATTCAGTGTTTCCAAATAAGCCCATTTGAAAAAAAAAAAAGTATCTCTTAGTAATGACTTTATATACTCGTGCATCCTCCTAACTCTTGACAAATAAAAAGGGTGAATATTAATGAGAGTGTGTGTTTCTTTATGTTCAAATAAACGACTCTTATTTTCCAAGATTTTTTTCCCACTGTTTACTGTTTCACTTGATATACAAAAGGGGAAACAATAACTCCAAAGCGATTACGCTGAACTGAATTGTACTGTATTTGCCGCCTCCAGAAGCCAAGGGATATAAGTGATATTACGAATAAATAAAATATAAGTTAATCTTTTATATATAACCCGAAATATATCTAACACAAAACTGTCATATTTTGTACATGGACATATTATAAAAACAAGGTTTCTTTGTACAAAATATGACAGCTTTGTCTCACATATATTTCGGGTTATATATATATATAAAAGATTACCTCAGACTTTTTAATTCGTCAATGTAGCTTGTGTCCCTTTGCTTCTGGAATCCTCATATATGGCTCTTAGGCATTTTTGGCTGAGATAAAGATAGGATAGGAGGTAAGGATGTAGAAGCGAGAAGACCAAAGCTTAGTTTAAAAGTGTCTTCCCGGTTTAGCCTGCTGTGACTAAGGGAAAAAATCCTGGAAAACCTCAATCAGGATGACCTGCTGCTATGATCGAATCCAGAATGTTCCGAATGCGAAAATGAACCCTCTACCAACTAAGCTATAATCACTCGGTGCGTTAACATGTAACATTATAGATTATGGATGATTATTATTAGCAACCCAGTTTGGACTATTTGTTATTAGTATTATCATTACTTTCATATAACGCAAATTTCAATCCCCTGGCGTTCACAGCCACATGATAATGCTGGTATATTTACTAGCATTCACGTTCTCCATATTTAATAAGCATTCGTAATTTAGAGCGCAATTCGATTGTCAGTTGGTTTCTTAGGCGTGACAATTCCCATCCTAGTTGCTCAGCGAAACATATTTCAGATATACGCCCTGAAGCTCCCGAACTTCAAAAATATATCCTCCAAAAATGAATGTACCCAACATACTCTAAAAGATTATACGTAGTTTATCGCATTGATGACACAGGAATATTCGTATATTATGTTGCGACCTTGGGGGAACATGGCTAGCGCATGACTAGAGCATTTCTATGCTGTTTGGGGAATTAATTTTATTTTTCGTTGTTTCAAGATTTCTTAAGCAATGCTTAAGCTTCTGTTACGAAGGAAATTTAGCTATTATTACATATTTTTCTTAATTCACAATGGTTCATCATGTCCTCAGATATTGCAACGTTAATTTAACTCATTTCCCGCCGTCATACAATGATGAAATTTTGCACAGAGACGTAAGTCGGGTGGCAATACAATATTCCAGTGTTACTTTCATATATTTATATATATTTTAAAAGTTTATTTTAATTTTTCCTTTTAATATAGACCATAAATACTAGCTCGCAACAATAAAGAGTTTGACGGGTTGCAGAACATTTTAGGATTGGGTCACAATGCATTAGCTTGAGAAAAAGTATTTGAACACCGAAGTAACTTAAATAAGAAACACTTTTTACAGATATTACTTTCTTACTTAAACAATTCGTAGTAAAAAGTAAAAAATAATTTTGTTTATGCGTGACTAGAAAGAAAAGAATGGGGCACGCGAATTGAAGAATTTATAGTGACTGTACATGAGAGCGCGCCTCACTCGCAACATGCTTTTCTTTATAATCATGCATAAACAACATTTTTTTTTTTTTTTTTTTACTTTTTAGTACGAATTATTTAGTACGAATTGTCTTTAAAAAGTGTTCTTACTAATTTTTTCCATTGTAAACACGCGATTATCTTGCACAACGGTTTCACACCTCGAACGAGTCCAAACTTTTCTGCAATTTAAATGCACAGAGATACGAAGATACTGGTTTTTAAAAGTGAGAGTACCCTATATTAATTAGCAGTACTGACAGCCTACGAAAACATTGAAAAAATATTGCGAGAGCAGATACCGATCCTGGGTAGTCCCGTTGAGAACATACTGCCTTAACTAACTGTGTTAAGGAAAAAAAAGCACTTACTTAGTTACTTTCCTCGATAAACGTCGTCTACTGGGGTATCTTTGAGTACGAGCTTACTTTTCAGCAAAAATGGCGGATAAAGATTTGACAATTTTTTTTTTCTGGTCGTTTAGTCAATGATACTAATCTAATATTTTGTGCCAATATAGGCTGTTGTAAAGTCCACTGAATTTGTTTTGTTCATATGGTTACAAGAGCAAAATAAAATTTTATTTCTCAAGTACAATTTTATTCATGCAAGAGAAAACTTTTTTTCGATATCAGAAGTACCTTGGAATCTTGTGACACCCAAATAGGAAGGCTGAGAGATAATTTTGTTTTGGTAGAAGATGCGAATGCCGGACTTTGTAAAAAAAATTCTCTGGCCCTTTATCCATAATTTTACTGGAAAGCTTTCCATGAATTTTTCCTTCAATATTTTGCCACACCGATACATTTCCTGAATTTGAATTTTCTGTTTCGTGAATTTGAGCAACGAAAGGTTTATAGATTTCTTGATTGCTTCAAGTTAACCGGAACATACACCAACCCGTAGAGAATTCTAATTACAAAGTTACAGTGTAATATGTTCTAAATACTCTTCATTGCTTTCTGTTTTTTACAAATCAAGAAAGCTTGGCTGACAAGTGGTGTAAGTCCAAAAATTCCGAAAATGGATTAACAATATTATCGAAATCTCAAGCGCTGTGGGTACCAGTTCTGTAGTTTGGCCACACAATGCGTTGAAAGCTATTTCACTACGTGGAATGGCCGAGCAGTTTCAACTTCCAATCTACTCTCCTGTAATGTAGCTATTATGGACTTACACCACTTGTGAGCCAAACCGCCCCCAAAACATTTTTTTTCCCCTCGAAAGTATACATTTCTTATTTGACATTTGAAGACATGTAAGTGTTTCAAACACAGAAACTTTCGCGTTAGGGATTATGTATTTTCAATACAATTATAACTTAAAGTTAATAGCCAATGTTTATACAGAAAACAAAATGAAAATTATCAACAATTCTCTTATACACAGTATATCAACAGATTCTCATGATAACCATTAAATTAAAGCGAATAAACTGCTCGTATTTATCGTTTATCTAATGTTACATCTACGAACAGAATACACAACCCATGAATTGCCTTAAAGTTACCCCTTTGTCTGGGTAATTTTTTTTTACATATCTATATGGAATTTAAGTTATTTTATTTTTCACATGGATTCAAAATTAACGTCATTGTAAAAGTATATGAAAATTGTAAAACAGATTTTAAAAAACACGTAGCAAAAATATTGCAGTAAAAAAAAAAAAGATTTTTATTGCACAAAGTTAACTCCAGGTGATGGTAGGTGTTATAATGTGGGAGTAAAGATTAGAAAACAAATTATAATGAGTCTAAGTTTTAAAAAAAATATCTATACACTTGTACAACAACAAAACTTGACAGTATGTTATATGAAATATAAAGAAAGAAGATATGTTTCCGGTTTCCCATTCACAGGAGGAACAGACTTTGATCACACACACACACACACACACACACACACACACACACACACACACAC
>JAGDQP010008795.1:0-23056 GCA_022664845.1 Lepisma saccharinum | reverse complement strand
ACTTTCAAGTTCCAATACTGACAATGAATATCTTCAACTTCGAAATGTCTTTCAAGTTCCAGTACTGACAATGAATATCTTCAACTTCGATTTGTCCTCCAAGTTCCAATACTGACAATTAATATCTTCCAGTGCTTGACAGCATCCTTCTATCAAAGCTTTAGTTAATCGAACCTTTCTGACTCTGTCGGAAAGACGTAGATCTTGGTTCTACCCTAAACTTAACCTACCTTGACTTACTTTTGGACATAGGGAGTCCAAGTTTAAAACTACGTTCTTGCGAGCCAAAGTAATGTTTTATCCTAAGCGTAACTTCGACCTAGTCTAAACTTTATCTATGTAATTGGGCCTATGTCTTCTACAGGAATTTAGGTTGAGGGCACTTTTGCACTTTATTCTCTCCGTAGGAGAAAGAATAAACAAGGTAACGGGTATGGGGTTTCATTCAAGTTATTAACGCCCCATTAGTTTGGTGTGACCAAGTGTGGAAAACCTGACGAGTCTGGCCGCGGAGGGATGTTGTTATCTTCAGTCGCAGTCCGACGAGGTCTGGGGTGAGTGAGAATGAGTGCTAACCTGCATCTTGAAGGGAAGTGTGGGTGAGAACGAGGGCCAACTTTCTCCGGGAGGGCGAGTGTGGGTGAGGGCGAGAACCAACTTACATCGCGAGAGCAGGTGTGGGTGAGGGACAACTTACTTAGTGAAGGGAAATGTGAGTGAGGACCAACTTACATCACGCGCAAGCAGTAAAGCGAGGTCCAAGGGTGAGTAAAAATACAATTTACATTGCCAGGGCGTGTGTGGGTGAGAACGAGGGCCAATTTATATCACGGGCAGTAGGAAGACTGCTAACTACCATCGTAAAGGCGAGTTAGATTGAGGTCAAAGGATACTTTCATGATGAGGGCCAACTATCATGTTAATGACGTGTGAGGGCTACGATGAGTGAGTGCGAGAACAAATATTATTGCGAGGGTGGGTAAGAACGAGGAACATCTATTATTGCGATGGCGAGAGGGAGGTGAGTAAGGGCGAAAGTTAGTTACCATCTCAAAGGCGAGGCTAAGGGCAAATTTTGCTGAACGAAGGTGATTCGAAGACCAACTTCTTCAGTAAGAATGCGGGTGAGTCGGAACGGGACCAAGTGCCCACCTTTCCACCCTAGGAACTTGAAGTCTCAGAAATCCGAATTTTTTTGTACATAAGTAGTCCTATTAATAAGGGTAAAAAATATAAAATTTCATGTTTTTGTCATTTTTGGTTTTTGAGTTATAAATTGTTAATCTAAAAAAAATCCACTAATTTTTTTACGCGTTTTGAAACCTTTAAAAGCTCAAAACTCAAAACCTATTTGTCCTAGACAGCTCAAACTTGCACCATTCGTTTTAGAATTTCAAGAGCTGTAATTTGATATATTACTTGACTTTATTAAACCAATCTTTATACTTTAAAAAAATAAAACAAAACTTGCTTTTTTTTAAAAAAAAACAACAACTCAAAAACGAAATTTTTATTTCTTTTGAAAAAAATATATGTTCCATGTGCTTTTGATTGGAATGTATGTTCCAAATTTCATGGTGGTATTTCGATGAGATGGGTTTTTTCTCAGTCATATCAGGAAAATGCCGAGATGGCACCTTCAACGTAGGTTCCGGCCGACACCGTCAGGATGGTCGGTCGCTAGGATTCAATCCACGACCACCCGAATGCTACACCAATGTTCTACCACTGAGCTCCGGCGACTCGGTTTGTTCTAGAAACTGAAATGAAGATACTATATGTCACATTTTAACCAATTAAATTTACTTTGCTAAAAGCCAATATGCATACTGCCGTTTAAGCTAATTAAGTACACGTTATGCATAAGTAGATGTGTACTTCTGTTAGAAAAGAAAATCAACATGGTCCCATTGAAATACCATCATAAAATCTGGCACATACATTCTAATCAGAAGCACATGGAACATATATTTTTTTTTTCAAAAGAAATGAAAATTTCGTTTTTATATTAAAAAAAACCAAATTATAAAAAATTGTCTAATAAAGTAAAGTAATATATCAAATTACAGCTCTTGAAATTCTTAAACGAATGGTGCAAGTTTGAGCTGTCTAGGACAAATAGTTTTTGAGTTTTGAACTTTTAAAGGTTTCAAAACGCGTAAGAAGTCAGTGGATCTTTTTTTTTTTAAATTAACAATTTATAACTCAAAAACCAAAAGTGACAAAAACATTAAATTTTGTACTGTTGATCATATTGATGGATAGAACACAATTCCCAAATATGGTAACTCCATTTTGTAAAATTTAAGGTCTAAAATTATTGTTTATGTTGATTTATTTGGTCAGTGCAGTTCCGAGTTCTGTAGACCTCTGAGAGAGGTCTTTGCTAGCGCGCGGGGTGAAATGGGAAGTGAACAACCAATCAGTGATAACTCGCACTTTCACTACCTACTTCGCATTGGCTATTAAAAGTGTCCTCCCTCCCATAATCACGCTACGACTCCTCCCTCGCGGCTACAGAGCTCAGAACTAGACTATACGTAACGTGGTTAAAGAGTGAAGAATTTTCGAAGGGATCATGGGTTGGTGCTTCAGCATGGAAACGAGCAGACAACGCGGCGATGACGTCACGACAATGGGCCATAGATCCACAAATAATGGTCCAGTACAATGCAAGAATGTCACTTCAAATTTCCACGTGGAATTGGGTATCGCATTCTTCATTGATTATGCTATAGCCAATCAACTATCAGCTACCACACCTTCGTAGAGATAGATGGAACTCGGGTACAACCTTACAGCGTTGCCCCACATATTACATGCATTATTTTAGACAACGGTGCTTTGGTGAACGGGTGTGTGCATTGCTAAATAAACATTACCAAGGTAATCATTAACATGTTGTGTGTTTTTGGTGTTAATTTTTGCTGTTTTTAATAGCGATGTATATCCATCAAGGCAAGGTGTCAAGAAAACGTGGGAACGTGTCAGACAGCTGAGCTACGATACGCGCTGGCGGGATAATCAACAATTGCACAGGCAATAGATTTTATATAAAACAATATAATTTTACAAATGATGAATATGATATAACTGAATACGATTAGTTTACGAGGAAATAACATTAAAATAGATATAACACAGCGCTGTAGAATTAATATCTAAATAAAAAGATGACATAGTGAGATTTCGTCGAGAGAACAAGGAGACGATGCCCTCTGTCTCTTAACTAAGCATTTCCGCAGGCTGATCCTCCCTTGCTGTTTTAAACACAGAGATGAAATGAGACAAAACGTCATAGTCAGCAGTACTTTCTAAAAAAAAAAAAAGTTTGAAATCTGTTGGGAAAAAAGGAAACAATTTGCATTGAAGGACGAACGAGATGCGGTGAGGGGGAGGAGCGGAGATGAGTCTATGAAAAGCCACGTTTAATGGCCAGCATTCAACCTCGTAACGCAACTGTTATGTGCATGTTCAGAGGCGGCCAGGAGAGGGGGCAGACAGAAATCCAACTGGAGAAAAGAACAGGATAAAAAATAGAGAACAGCAGCAGCAGAAGATATCCTCCCTCGTTCATTCACACACACACATACACACATGTAGTCACACATATACACACACACATGTAGTAGATAGATACATAATACAAAATAAAGACAAAGGGGCGACGACTCAAAGTGCTGACGTCAGGAGACAAGTTTTGATGCTGGCAACTTCCTCAATACTGCCATTCCCGCTATGTCAAACCGCGTTCATTGCGAAATACATGCCTTATAGTCAATTTACATAGAGGCAGTCTCTCTCTCTCTCTCTCTCTCTCTCGCTCTCTCACGATTCTGCCCAGTCAGCACGAGCTATTTAGCGTAAAGGACTGGCTGGCATTCTTGTTTCCAACTAGCATATAATGTTCCTAAAAAAATATCAACTGTATTTTTCTTTTTATTTGTCTTACATTTGTGAACCTGACTGACAGCTATGGCTTACGCTTGTCACATGTTGGAGGGGGTATTGCCGAGTGGCCGTAGCTCAGTCGATAAAGAGTTGACTTAGGATTCGGAGGATTGTAATAACGAAGCTGCCATCTATCCTGACAGTTTTTTTTCCTGGGTTTTTCCTCAGTCAGACAAGGCAAATGCCGGGACAGCAGCTACAAAGTAGTCCATGAACGACTACTTTCTAACATCCTGGGGACGTTCCTCGCTGATCATAGTTTCCGGATCAGGGAAGATGGAAATAACAGTCAGAGTCTTTGTCTAGGTACCATTCCGCCACTAACATGATCTCCCCAGCGACGATCCGACGTCCGGGACCGGAACAACTAGGTTATCAGAGCTGGCTTGTAATTTCCATCCAACAAAGGTATACATGGGTCGGAGTCCATAGTTGCAAAAATAAAGTTTACTGTAGTCCTTTTTACGTGAAGAATGAAGTGAGAAGGAAGTTAGTTAGGTATTCACCTAGTAGAACTTAACGAAATTCGCGGTGCAAATCTCACATTAGATTGTCTAAGGGGAATTGAAAACCACAAGGAAATATTCTGAAATAAATCTTCAAAGTTACTTGATTTCACTAAAGCCTTCTTCAATAACAATCACCAAAAATCTAATCAAAAGAGAACAAAACAAAAAGTAATGAATAATGAAGAATCCAAAGTGTTTTAATGGAAGACTGGAAGCTGTGCAACCAGCCATCCAGTTCTATGGAGCTGGTTGCATAGATGCAAGGTATTAATAGTTACTTTAGACTGCGAAATAAAGCAAAGTAAAAACGCAGGATTAACAAATACAACAACAAAGTAGAAAATGAATTAAGACAAATAGAAAGAGAGAAAGTATGAAAGCAAGAACACCAATAGAACAGATATGTTCATTTAGCGTAGAGATAAGGCATTGAATGTCCGCTTTATCGAAGTTTTCTGCAAGCGGAAATGTTGACTGAACAAAATTTGATTGAATAATTCGTCGAACAGGAATACATTTAATCGTTTTTCGACGTTAAAGCAATCTTGTGCTACTACAGAAGCAAGCAGAAAAGAAGAAAATAAATTAAGGATGAAAGATAGGATGAAATAAGAAAGAAAGAAGATAGAAGTAAGATAGACAGATGGGAGAAATGAACAGACAACAAAATAAAAGAGAAAAGAAGATAGGAAGGAGATATCGAACTATGGTATCGAAACATTGAGCTTTGCTATCGAGATATCGAAATATCGAACTATGGTATCGAAATATCGAACTATGGTATCGAAATATCATACACTGGTATCGAAATATCGAACTATGGCAACGAAATATTGAATTATGGTATCGAACTATTGTATAGAAATATCGAACTATGGTATAAAAATATCGAACATTAGTATCTAAATATCGAACAATGGTGTCGAAATATCGAACAGTGGTATCGAAATATCGAACAATGGTATCGAACTAGTGTACCGAAGTATTGAATTATGGTATAGAAATTTTGAACTATTGTATCGAAATATCGAAATATGGTATAGAAATATTGAACTATTGTATCAAAATATCGAACTATGGTATAGAAATATCGAACTATAGTATCGAAATATCAAACAATGGTATCGAAATATCGAGCTATAGTATCGAAATATCAAACAATGGTATCGAAATATCGAACTATGGTATCGAAATTTCTAACTATTGTATCGAAATATCGAACTATGGTATAGAAATATTGAACTACTGTATCGAAATATCGAGCTATGGTATAGTAATATTGAACTATTGTATCGAAATATCGAACTATAGTATCGAAATATCGAACAATAGTATCGAAATATGGTTTCGAAATATCGAACTATGGTATCGAAATTTCGAACTATTGTATCGAAGTATCGAACCATGGAATGGAAATATTGAACTATTGTATCGAAATATCGAACTATAGTATCGAAATATCGAACTATATTATCGAAATATCGAACAATGCTATCGAACTATTGTATCGAAATATCGAATAATGGTATCGAAATATCGAATAATGGTATCGAAATATCGAATAATGGTATCGAAATATCGAACTATGAAATAGAAATTTCGAACTATGAAATAGAAATTTCGAACTATTTTATGGAAGTATCGAACAATGACGTCGAAATATCGTACAATGGATCGAAATATCTAACAAAAATATCGAACTTATATAGAATCAAAATATCGCTATATCGAATATAATGCAAGTTTGAATATTTTAATTTCTATATTTTTTAAATATCGATGTGTCGAAAGTTGGAACTGCCCTGCTTTGAAATTGCACCCATCGTCTATTTTCTTTGAATCCCAGAAGAAAAAGCAAACGTTTAAAAAGCACATATTGTTTTAGAAGAAACAATTAAAAATAAAGAAAATTGCCCAACATATGTTTGCGAAAATTTTCTCCTTTGTTTTATTATAATTTAACGCTTAGTTATTTTCTTAAGTTACATTGGGAACAATCTTGAATTACTTTGACAGATAAAAAAACGAAAAAACAGATCAAACAAACAAAGAATAGAGAGAAAGAGAATGGAGAACAATATTTCCCAAAGCTTTTAGCAAGATTAGAAGTTTTGTTTTTTTAGATGAGAATTTTTTTTCTGTCCTTTTTCTTTAGCGTGGCGTGCTGAACAAATCCGCAAGAACTCACCACTGATTGTTTGGGCTTTGAGCAATGTGGGTGTTCCAACAATCTTTTCAGGAAGTAATGGAACAAACTTCAAGGACGCTATGGAAGCACAGAAAATGAATATTTCTATGAAGAAAGAAGTTTAAAAGTCCTTCAGAGACTTGGCTACTAGACCTGAGAAATCTTTGTTCAGCAGAAGTTTTAAATATTATCTAGAAATAAGGAATCTACGACAACAAAAACCGAAATTTGTTCACACGCACCTTTTTACATTGAAAACATTTTTTTTTTAAATCATTATCAATTTTTAAAATTATTTATCTTGTAAACTAGGTACCTACTACATTCGAGCATTTTGCTAATAAAGTTCTTTATCTATTATTTTGGAACTTGAAGTCTAAAGTGAAATCCGAACCACTGCGTTCAATTTGATCCCGCAGAGAATCGAGTATGGGACTGATCTATAAGCAGCAGAAATCTTAAGATTTCTAACAATTTCATATTAGTTTTATGTATCTCTTTTATATTACTTTTGTGTTACAATTTCTAACAGGTTTATATTACTTTCGTGTATTACTATTATGTATTCCTTTTATATTATTTTATGTTACAATTTCTAACTATTTTATTACTTTATGCATTTCTTTTATATTAATTTTTGCTACATTTTCTAAAAATTTTATATTACTTTTATATATTTATTTTATGTTACAATTTACATTACTTTTGTTTATTACTTTCATGCATTTATTTCCTATTATTTTATGTTACCATTTCTAATAATTTTATTACTTCTATATATTTTTATATAACTTTTATGTTACAATTTTTAATTACACTAGTTCACAAGGTTTTTGTAACATGAGAGAAAACATCTGATCTTAAAGGAACTTTTTGCGCTGAATTCGAATATGCATTCAGTTTTTCTCCATCACGTACAGTTTTCCCGCGACTGAGGGATTTTGGGGAAATCACCTAAAAAAATTCCCTTTTTCACATATTTTGTGCCCCTAGCTCTTGTCCCCTTACGTATAGTAATACAGAAATTATACCAAAGTAAACCTTGATAGATACTTAATAAACCCTCCAAGTTTCATAACAATCGCATTATTTTTTCTAGAGAAATAAATATATTTGTATGTATACTGTGTGTACTGTTTATTGCACCACATAATATTGCTTTCAGAACTCTTGATACAATCATTCAACTTCTTTTAGTTTTCTTAATTAAATCGTTATCAAATATTCCTATCAAATGTAATAGAGTGCAAGAGAAAGAAAGAATGAAATACAGACTCATTGTTTTGTTGACAATACAGTCTCAATTTTCCCCTCTCCTTTGCCTCCGCCCCTTTCTGTCTTGTGTTCCTGACACGTGGTGAGGACGTTTTGTACATTTCAATATTGAAGTGTGGTTTATTCACTTTCTGTCTTTGCTGCCAAAAGTGATTTCGTATTTAATCTTAACGGCATTATAACCAGACAAGACCAGAAGTGTGGTTTGCGATCAGTACAATGGCAACAAGAGGACGCGTTCATGTTTTAACTCACCAAATAGTTTTTGTTGTGTGTGTAGCCAGTTTGTAGTTAAGAGACAGTGTAGATCCATTAGGCCATCGGTGAAACTAGCATACAATAAACATTTCGGATGTCGTGTGGGATATCAAAACAAAACTTGGGCACCCCACATCATTTGTGTGTCGTGCTACGTCACGTTACTTGAATGGGCCAAAGGAAAACGGATATTCATGAAAATTGCTGTACCAATGGTGTGGAGAGAACCCACCAATCACGTGGATGATGTTATTTTTGTCTCACAGTAGTTAAGGGACATTCTAAAAGAAGCAAATGCAGAATAAGTTACCCCAGCGTTAAATCCGCAATTAGATCTGTTCCGCACTGGGATGAGCTTCCATTTCCCGAGCCACCTACCAACTGGGAAGAGATATGCCCAGAAGAGTCGATGATGAACCATCGAGATCAACATCTACATCCACGGATCCAACGTTCACTTTGACAGCAAGGTAAACAGTGCCGAGCTAGCTGCCTAGATAACATTTAAGTGTGTTGTGCGCAACTATTTGGGCAATAACAAAGCGGAGAATTACAGTGAAATCGTACAGGACATGCTACAGAAATACAAAGAATTAGGTTGTAGGATGTCTTTAAAAATCCAGTTTTTACACTCCCACCTTAGCTTTTTCCTGCTAACCTAGGTGCTGTCAGCGACGAACAGGGGGGAAGATTCCACCAAGACATAATGGCAATGGAGAAAAGGTACCAGGGACGATGGGATCTTTCAATGATGGAGGATTATTGTTGGGGTCTTGTTAGAGAATGCAACACTTCTTACAAAAGAAGAAAGTAGTGTATATTTTTGTAACTCAATGGAAGTTTCATACATTCTGGTAGTTTCAATGGCTTATTCATGACATTTTGTATATTTGTATTATTGTTTATTGTTAATTGTCATACATATAAATTGTATTGTATTCTATTTTATGTCTTTGTTTGTGGTAATACAGCAAATAGTTTTTCTTTTTCAAATTCAAGAGATCTGAAAGCAATGTTATGTGGTGCAATAAACAGTACACACAGTATACATACAAATATATTTATTTCTCTAGAAAGAATAATGCGATTGTTATGAAACTTGGAGGGTTTATTATGTATCAATCAAGATTTACTTTGGTATAATCTCTGTGTTATTATACATAAGAGAACAAGAGCTAGGGGTATAAAATACTTGAAAAAGGGAATTTTGGGGGGAATATACCCAAAATTCCGGGTAAACTGTACGTGATGGAGAAAAACTGAATGCATATTCGAATTCAGCGCAAAAAGTTCCTTTAAGATCAGGTGTTTTCTCTCATGTTACCAAAAAAAAAGTTTAAATTTGTTGACTAGTGTTATTTTATATTAATTTTATGTTACAATTTCTAGCAATTTATATTATTTTAATTACTTTTACGTATTTTTTATATTACTATTACGTTACAATTTCTAACCATTTTATATTACTTTTAAGTATTTCTTTTATATTGCATTCATGTTACAATTTCTAACAATTCATATTACTTTTGTTTATTACTTTTATGTTACAATCTAACATTTTTTTTAATAATTTCTGAAGTTGTATGCAAGTATCAAAAGAACATTTTGATCTTTCGATTAAAATCCTTCGACTTGGGAAAAAGAAATTTAAAAAAAGCTTGTTCATTACTTGAAAATTTCAATCTATATAGAATTATTACAAGTAAGAAATTGTATTTATCAAAAGTTAAACTCACACTACAAAAGTATAAGAAATAGTATAAGAAAAAAAAAGAAAAAATATATAGCAACTTCATGATAAACATGTACTACCAATAAGTTCGTTAGATCGTTAGCCGTTAATGGGCAGAGACATATAATAACGGTGGAATCTAGAAGACGAGAGAAGAGGGTCTAAAAGCAGATGACTTGTTAAGTGGCTCAGCGATGTAGAAACGCAGCAAGCAATTATAAAACTTATCAGTATTTTCCCCTGAGAATATATTTAGGACCAAAATTTTTTGAAGATAGAAAAAAAAAATAATTAAAAAGCACATGATTGTTGCTCTAGAAGGCAAGCAAGATGCTACTTGAAGCAAGAAAACTTTACAAAAAGTAAAAAAAGGCTGGAGAGAGATGGATGGAGAAGAAGAGGTATGAAAGTTCTCATACGATGAAGGAGTGGAATGGAGTGGGAAAAACAGGAAAATAACGTGGAATAATAAGAGTAGCGATAAAGAGGGAAAACATGGTATCAACAATAACAACTAAAAATAAAAAAAAAACTTTTGCTTTAACAATCAACAAATATAAGTCTTGTAACAGAATAATTTCCACTGTCTAGTTTTATTTTTGCTACCTCTAATGATGTTATTGATCGGTTTTCATTTCTGCTTCTATATTAATTTGTTCCCTTGTTAGGAAAAGAAGTTTATTTTTTTTAGAACATGGATTTTATTTTTAAAAGTTTCTTAATCTTACTTGCAATACATCTCTTACATTTCTCAAATGAGTACATTTTAATTACTTTCTTGTATAATTTGTAATTTTCCATCAAGCATTTGAATACTTCTGTAAGTGTTTTTCTGCAGATTTTTTTTTCACAAGTGAGGGCGTATTAGAAAGGCGTTATGGTATTGTAGATAAGTAATTAGAAATATTGAGTGAGAAACCCAGTTCTTTCCTGCTATTGGTTATTGTTATAATTTATAAACAACATTAGTGAATTTGTCACTCTTTGTTTTTGTACGATATTGATAAAATTTTATACAGAAATGCGTGAATCGGTGTTTATTACTTATTTTGAACAAAATCTTCAGAAGACTTGCTTAAAAATGAAAATTCTAATAACAATTAAATACAGTTGAAGAGTTCAAAACTTCATACGGTGAGCTCAGCATATTTTAGTAAGCATTACTTACACCTCTTGTGAAAAAAAAAAAGCCATATGCACAAAAGAAGTGTATAGTAGGTAGGTAGGAAGATAGATAGAGAGATGCGACCCTAGGAGATAACCAGGCGATCTTTTGAGCAGATTTTGACACAATAGTATTTTTTACGAAATTGTTCCTCGATGTGTAGTATCTTGAGTAACTAAAGAGAAAACAGTGACTCGGAGATCGTATGCCAAATGTTACGGCAGCGAACTATTTTCCCGTTCTGTGGCTGTAGATGAGACTATAAACCACTATTCTACAAAACTTCAGATTATGATTTAATGACCGAGCGTGTATTGGCACTCTAATGACGTAATGAGCTCCATCTGTGTATAAATGCAGTTACCACCAATGTTAAACTACCGAGTGGACCTATAATTTAAACCATTACTCTAATATAGCCCCCTGTACTAAGATGTCCTTACGTTCGTTTGCATTGTATCAAATAAGATTGTTTTACTTGTTAGCGAATCACATATTTTCGTTGTTAAGACCATAAAATCGTATACATGTAATCTATCCTTCAAGATTCATTAAATATTACTATGGCGGTTAATGCAAACATATTGCAACTATCAGGTTTAAAATAGTTCCTCGCTTTTACGGTGTAAACACTAAGAGTAGGGACGACAATTATATCACCGTAACAGTGACGTCAAAATAAAAATTGTCCTTAAAGTGTTTCTGCCATTGCTGTAACGGTTTGTTCACTGTAAATGGTATTTAATGGTGATAATACTGTTGTTTTTACAATGAAATCACTGGCAGTACTAGTAATATCTATATCGTCTTGACAGCAACGGTGTTTTGACTGTAAAATGTATTTTACGTTGGGGCTCTACAGTTACTGCAACGGTATTAACACCGTATAAGGATAGTTTTCTATGTTAACACAATTGCTTGCAAGATTATAGCACTTTAACCTTGAACCTAAATCCACAACAATATGTCGTAATAACAGCACGAGTTACTAATTAAGACAGCTCATTAAGTCCTAAGACAACACTTAACAGTGTATATATGTGCAATCATTTCAATTAAACCTAGATTGTTCTAAACCACATCATATTAAGGTGCTCTGCCACCCTTAACTCCCTCGAACGTTAGCCCATTAAAAAAGCATTGCAATGTTTTTGACAATTTTCTCCCTTACTTTTAATGTTACAAACTTCAAATTTTACCCTCATCTAGAGGAAATACATATCTATGAATGGTATGTCTCACAATTTCAACATACTAAAAAAAAATCAGTGTCGGTTTTTGAGAAAGCGGCAATGTTGCATTGCGACCATTCCATCTGCAACCCTGCTGTTGAAATGTTGGCAATGGTGGGTGAGTTGAAGGATTTTCCCTGCTTGCTTCTAGCGATAACACCGCCCGTGGGAAGTGAGCGATATGGTCACTCGACACTCCCTCTCTTTAGTTGCTTCGTTTTACTTACATGGACAACATGGATAGGAACGAAAATATTTTGAGTGGTAAAAGCAAAAGAAAAGCTTGCCGACAGAAGAAGACGATTCGTAAGGGATCGTAAGGGAAGATGTTCCAGGAACATAAGAAACGAGAAGAAAGCAGCAGTGGAAAGTAATTTCTGTATAGTTATAACTATTTTAAATATATTTTGATGAATATTAATCATCATGGGATTCACAATTATTTTTTAATTTTATGTATGGCCTTTAGGCATCTACATCTGAGACCAGAATAGGGGAGGGGAAAGGATTCGGGAAGGTGTCGGCCAGAGCCAAAGTTGAATGTGCCATCCCGGCATTTGCCTGGTGTGACTGAGGAAAACCCGTATGTCACCAGTTCGAAAATGGAGCTGGAAGAAGCAGCTACTGTTGTTTCTCTGTTCTCACGTTTACCGAAACGCTGGAAGTGGAGAAAAAGTAAATTTTGGGTGCAACGATTATTACAAGATCGATCAACGAAAGGAATATTCTACACATAACCTACTAGTGATGGTGTATCGTCGTACCAAAATTTGGTGTTTTTAGCTTCAGCGTTTTAGTCTGTGTATTCTATACAACAATGGGTTTTGCGGCCATTTTGGATCCAAGATGGCGACATTTTTCATTTTTTTTTTTTTTTTGGTAATATTTGCTTAATCTACTGGCGGTTATATACCTTCGTACCAAATTTCGTTTTTCTAACTCCTGCCGTGTAACGGCTACTCCAAACTTTCGTTTTTAGGTGAGACATACTAGTTATTGCAGATTAAAAAGTGATTATTATAGAAAGTTGCATACAAGAAAATAAAAATGTTTATATAGATGAGGATCAAAGCTAAGGATTATTTTCACATTACAATATCTTGTAGCGAGATGTTTACTGTATACCATGAACGCCTATCCTGACACAAATTTTTCCACCGAGCAGTCGAAGCTCAGTTAGCACTCGGGAGGTATTATTTTCATCGGCTGGCCATCTTGACTGAAGTTTTCCAAATTTTTCTTCTATTACACCAGGCAAATCCTGGGTTGGTACCATCAAATTATGCTCTGTCCCCTCCCTTTTCGAGATTTAAGCCTTAGATGACTGAAAGCTATAAATAAGTTTAACTTCAACAAAGGTTTTTCCAGGATTTTTTCTCAGTAGCACCAGACAGATGCCGGGATGGTATCTACAAGCTTGGCCCTGGGCGACTACCTCACAACATCCTCTGTGCTACCCTATCCCGATCCGAGCGTGAAATGCTAAAAGCCATTTATCAATTTAATGTTTATTATACTACAAATGTAAAACTTCTCAAATTCCTTTTTCTCTGCAGGCGAAACATCTTCTTTATTTATAAAAATATTTACAAGCTCCTAACAGCATTTCTGCTTCAATTCTCTGTTTGAATATTCTTCAGCAGTAATTTCACAACTGCAGTCCTTGACTGAGCTTCGGTTATGAAGTTTTCTGTGTCGAAGTGTGCATTTTCTATTTCGATATACATGTTTAAAATGCAAAATTGTCAAATAAGTGTGCCTCTGATGGCTCGGAATATCTCTCGTGTGAAAGCCTTCATTTAAGATAATGGAACGACGTGGTGGTGCTGCCAACTTGGTGGCTAGGAAAGTCGCAGAATTCTTTCCGCGCCACCAAAGGTGGACAACACCTTGCTCCTGTTTTTTCTTGGGGTTATCCTGCTTCCTCTCAATTTGTCATTCCACCAGTTTTTTCATCATTCTCATTTGTCTCCTTTCACCCCAAGGAGACACAACCGTGGGAGTCTAAACTAGAGATTAATTCATTCGTATCTGTACACAGAAGAAGAAAAAAATATTTGTTTTTGATACCAAAAAATAGATTTGTGTTTAATACTTTTATCACTCAATTTGTATTGAAATTCCCCCGGGATAAATGTTCTGAAATGATCACTGGACATTGACTATGCAAGTTTATTATCTAATTTTGTTCAAAATCAACTTAGTGATTGTTTCAGTCATCGCACCTTCCTATCATATTTCAAACCGGTTGGCCACCCGAGTTATCTAACGTTTTGCTACTTCTTGTATCATTCCATCTTTCTGTAGTTGAAAGAAAGAAAGCTTTGTTTTGAGGTCTGGCTTATCAGTCATCTGCTATATACAACTTGAGCGAGATATCTTTGCGAGGAAGGAAGGGAGGAAAAACAGAATACTGTCGCTGCAAGAGGCGGACCGCGGAAGGGCATGCCAGCCCAAGTTGTAAAAATCTAACTGTTGCAATTTTTTTTAAAGTCAAAAACCTAAATTGACTTATTAGATATATTAAAAATGTGAGACATACCATTGATAGATATATATCTCCTCTAGATGTGGGTAAAAATTAAAGTTTCTAACTTTAAAAATAAGGGAGAAAATTGTTTAAAACATTGCAATACTTATTAAATGGGCTAACGTTCGAGGGAGTTAAGGCTGGCAGAGCACCTAGCCTTCTTCATTTTTTACTAGACTCGATTTATTATTAAGGTTAATGTAAAGCAACGATCTCCAACAAAAGATGGCAGCATTACCACCGTACATATGATGTATTTTTATCGTTACATGAAATTTCAAAGCTGCTCCTACAAATTCAAGCCTATAGTGTTCTAACTTTCAGGAAGAAAGTTCATAACCAATTCAAGAGTTCGATCCGTGGCGATTTTTATTTTCGTTTTTCTTTATTGTTGAAATTGTTTGATTCTTTGTGAATATCAGAACCTATAAAAACGAAACTCTTTGAACAATAAATAAAAAAGAAAATTAAAAATCGGCATTGATCCAACTCTGGAATTGGTTATGAACTTTCTTCCCTAAAAGTTAGAACTCTTTAGGCTTGAATTTGTAAAAGCAGCATTGAAATTTCGTACAATGATAAAAAAATACATCACATATACGTTGGTAGTGCTGCCATCTTTTGTTGGAGATCGTTGCTTTACACTAATCTTAACTTTTATCCACTGTTATCCACAACCCTAAACAAACAGATCTTCACCCACTAATTACAAATATCTTCTTAAAAAAAGTAGTACGTAGAGTGATATAACGTAGTGGTAGTATCCTTCTAATTTCACTTCTACAAACTCTTGATTTTTAAAAATTCCTGGGTAACTGATTTTGAATAGGTGAAAATTTTGTATCTATGTCTCTGGCTTTTACTTTGGTCATGAGAGAAGGACGGAGAACTAAACATTAAAGTAAGGAACAATTCCGATATTCATCTGGTGTGACTTAAGCTAGCTTCCGAAAATCTTATTCAGAATGGTACCTTGAAATGCTTTGAGATTGATTGATCATCTCAACGTCTCATCCACAGCCTAGAGACATTTTGTCTATATTTTCTTGGTTAATACGAACAGTTTGGACTAGAAACATTATATAATGACAGCTATTATATTACTTCGCAGCTAACTGAAGATGTACTGATGGAAAGGATCCTTTGAGAGTACATGAAAGATAAGTTGGTCCTCAAAGTAACTCATGTGTAATTTTAAATATATACTAATTAGCGAGAAACATTGTCGTCTTCACTAACAAGCTTGCTCAACAAGCTCAGAAAAAAGATCCCTAGGTACCATCCTTCATATATTCTCTGAAGATGATCAGAGGAAAGAACCACTTATACATATTCATGTGTGTATGAGTGCTTCCGTGAACAGATGAGCGGTTTTCTCTGGGTTCCATCCTGGGCTTTGTCTGTTTCCTTTTTCGGCTGAAAGATGAGCACACATATACACAGTCATGTACAGAAAAGCAGAAATACATAAGGCTATCTTTTCAGCGTAACTAATACAAATCTCATACCCACGAAAGGGTTCTCTGCTACGCCAAGCAAGTTCTCATTACCGCTTCTACAATCCCGAGAAATTCCCAGTCACCGCGTCTTTTTTTTTTTTTTAATAATTCTTCGTTTACAACAAACGTCGTTGACGAAAATTCCATTTTAATTAATGACGAAACGAAATCTCGACGTTGACGACGGACAGAGAAATGAAACGAAGCAACAAACAAATAATTGTAGAAAAGAGACGAAGATGCTTTCAGCCACCCACCCTACCCTCCGCAGGAAAAGCAACAATATGATGTTACAAGTACTAGTACTACAGAAAGTAAGATTTTCAATACTAGTATTACTGTTACTATCTCTAAAATTGTAAGCAATGTGTTTTCTGTTCTTTATTCCACCCTCTTTTCCAAAGAGACCCAGAAAGGTTGGTGGTGGGTGGGGGATTGGATTCGGCTGGATAGAGAAAAGTTACTTCTTTGTTACAGAAGGTACAGAACGACCTCAAACCTTCCGTTGTCACCAAGCCTAACTTTAAAACCCTCTATCTCGCCCACACCCTCAATATCTTTTCTTTTTTCAACTCCCTCTCCAAACACCCCAACACTACCCTCCAAACACCCTCCCTTTTCTCTTACTACTGACGTTTTGCGCAGAGGAGCGTTTTTTTTTCTACTTTGTCTTGTTACGCCAACAACCGTCGTTCCAATTACTAGGTTCAAACGTGCTTAAGGATATCGCGTATTGTACTTTCATCCGTCAGTGATTTTAACAGGAGGCTGGAATGGGAGCCCAAATGATTTTTGCTTCACTGGTTTTTGTGTAAAGCATCTATCTATCTCGTTCTTTTGGCCTCATGTTTTTATTTTATTCCTTTTTCTTTAGCTTATCTGCTTGCTTGCTGGATGACTGGTTGGATGTTCCTGTGCTCCTGACTGGATTCTGTAGAGATGTCGTATGATTGTTCGTACTGGCTAAGTGGGAAATGGGGTGGGGGACGGGGGGACAAACGAAAGAGATGAAAAAAGATGAAGAACGTTTTGCGAGATATCCGTGGCAAGTTGGGATCCGTTGCAAGACGGCCAGTTTACCACAACAAAGTGTACTTTAACGCATATACGAGTGTCTGTCTGACGAAACTATAAAGAGAGAAGTTGTCGTATGTTGTTGTGACAGTGTTGCCAGCTGACAAATGATCCTTATCCAGGACAATAATTGTACTTACTGTAAATGCTTCATCATTTAACCATTTTTTAAACTGTTTCCGTCTGGATAAGGCGAGGAACCCTCTGGTCCCACCTACTAAGATAGGAGCTACTTATCAGCCTCCCTTGTCAACAGTAACAATTGAAAATTGTCTTGTTGCCATAATAACTGAGTAGTGAGAGTCTTGTTGCCATAATAACTGAGTAGTGAGAGTCTTGTTGCCATAATAACTGAGTAGTGAGAGTCTTGTTGCCATAATAACTTGCAGGAACAAGTTACGTGGAAGGTCCTTAAAACATTTCAAATGTCGCCACTCGGAGGTGATTTTCTCTGGTGTTTAAATAAGGGTGACGATTTCCCTGCACTAGGCGACTTCTCTAGCTATCGGAATAATAGGAAGATCCATTGATCTAAATCGTAGTCTAATAGGGGAAATTCAGAACTAGGGAGATGAAGAAGGTTCAAATTCTGTCCTTTCCAGGTATTATTACTGAGGTTGCTTAGTACGAATCTAAATCTACCATTTCAAGTCAGCACGTGAATCGTTGAATGGCTTCTGGGAAAGAAACCCTAGTCGTTATTTTCCCATTTCTTTGGGAAGTTGTACTTGTAGGAGAGCATCATCCTTCAAAGTGAAAATAGGCTAAAAGAGGGAAATCATATTTCAAAGTAAAAACAGGCTAATTAATAGTTGTTAATCATCCTTCAAGGCGAAAATAGGTTATAAAGAGAGTAAGCATCCTTTTAACAGGAAACAGACTTACAGAAATCAATTAGTCTATAAAGAGGGGGTAACCATCCTTTAAAGCAGGGACGGCGCTAGAGGAAGGAGGTTGTCTCCCCAATATTAGCTTTCGCCTCCCCATGAAAATTGAGAAAATAACTTGTATAATATTTCAGTGTAGTACGAGAAAACGTCTTTTCATCATTCTATTTTGGCAATATTGGATCAACAATTACTTTTGTAAATGAAAGACATACTGACATTACTCGAATCTAATCAATTATAATGCGCACTCCGATTTTGGAAAGTAAATTTGGCTGAAAAAGGGGCTCCTTAGTTTTTTAGTAAATTACGGTAGATTCCATATATTTCAAGTATTTCTATGAATATTAAATATGAGAAAAATAAAATATTCAATATAGTTCCATTTGGGAAGTGATTAAGGGCATAACTAATTCTCTTCCAATGGACCTATTTTGTTAATCAGATTAATATGAGAAATTTGGTATCAAAGTTAGACTATTCCAATTTTGCATTTTTTACAAAATAACCAGAAAAGCTGTGCACTGTAAGATCACAGAAACACTTCTTCTAACTCAAAATTGACCTAAAAATAACATTCAGGCTTTATTTTAGTTTAATAAGTGAAGTTGTCTGCCAGTGAAACTAAACTGGTTTCGAATTCATAGGACGTCTTCTTTGAATCAGAACTGTCTATTTTTGGAACTCATATAAAGTTGATTTTGAAAACTGGACATCCCAATTTAAAGTAATGGTGTGAGAATCATATTATTTAAAAGACAAGCATTAATAAGCTAGTACTCGAAACAGATTGTTCTTAGGGTACTTTGATATGGTAGAAGATAAACAAAAGCATTTCACACATAAAACAACAATGTATTTAACATGATGCATTTAATTATATCAAATAGAACATATTTTGTAATCAGTCGAAACATTCTCTCACAGAAGAGATTGCAGAATTCGCCTCACAATTTTCTCTTTTGTGAGTTCCCAGTTACAGTGATTTATATTTCTAGGAACTCCTAGTTACCTTCAATATTTTTTTAAAAAACAATAGAGTGTTACTGACACACAAATAAACAATAACAGCATAAACACAAGAAGTATAAATAAATTGTAGTTCTGTTGATTTCAAGTGTATGATAGAAACATATTAGAGGAATCCTGCAATCTTATTAGCTGTTGGTGAACTTGTTCAACGTTGAAACCAAAGCATGGTGGAGTTCATATTTTAATGTAATGTAAAACCAAACACTTGAACAATCGAATTCAGAACACAAAGCTCCGTATATATGAGCTAATATTCTCACTTGCCTTCATGTAGGGAGACTCAGTGGTAGAGTAATAATCTCGAAGTTACCTGTTCGATTCTAGCTTTGTGCCATGTGGTGAACAAACACCTTATCTGTGTGTTTTCTCGGGTTTCTTCCATTTCCTCCCACGTTCTTCACTCCACCAATTCTTCCATCATCTTCTGTTCGACCTGAGCCAAAGTTGTCTAAAGACCTTAAATAAAATTAAATTCAATATTACCTTCATGTAGAGTAAACGTGGGAAAGACGATGCAGTAGGAGAGATGCCATGTTTTTTTCGAAGCATCACGTAATTAAGTAAGTTGTGATAGTTATTGTTAGAAACACGCGCGCAGACCGAAGTCTTAGCAGTTGCCAGAAAAAAATGCGCTGTAAAAGGAAGCTCTGAAGACAGTCCTGTTAACATTTTCGTGATGATGTTCCGTGTTATGCATATGTGTAAAGCATAAGGTTGGGTGGCTTCTCTCCCATACAAAGAGGAGAGGCTGCCACGAATTTGAATTGCGGAAATCCCACAGTGTATTTGAAGAAAAAATAAATGAAACGAAATATTTATAAAACCAATGTATTCTTTGAATGAGATTTGTAAAACAATACATACAAAGCAAAGTATTGCAGTTCGAATGACACCAATTGTCTCTACAAGAAACGCAAACAAAATATATTCAGGAACTTAGTCCAGTTCCCCGTATTTCAGACTCTAAGCCCAAGAGAAGAGGCTAAATAAACTAAACTCATAATGTTGATGTTTACCATGTTTGGTGCATGTGGGCAAAAATATTAAAATCTGATAATAAATGTTTAAGAAACCAAATTACAAGAAGTATAGTTAACGGTCACACTAGACGATCTTCATAGAACAGTTATTTGAATAAACCCATGTAGCCGTTTATTTCTGTCTTGAAACTACGTTCGAGGTTTGTATATATATTTTTTGCAATTGTTATTGTAAGAGATTACGTTGTTGAATTACTTTTAAAAGTTTATTATCCAATCACTTCCTAACGTTCAAACACTTTCGCCTCCCCCTGTTAACGCCTCCACCTTCTCTTCTACAAAATACTGGCTCCGTCCCTGCTTTAAAGAGAAAAAGGTGCTAAAAGTGTTAAATCGTCCTTCAAAGCAAAAGAAAGGCTACAAAGAGGCTAATCATTCTGTAAACAATAAACAGGCTAAGAGAGATGAATCATCCTTCAAAGTAAAAATAGGCTATCACTTTTCAAATTGATAATACTCTAAAAAGAAGTGGAATCATCCTTCTAAAGAGAAAATAAGTTTGAAAGATTATTGTTTGAATGATTGGCATCATCCATTAAAATGAGAACAGTCTAAAAAGAGGTGGATCATCCCTCAAATTGAAAATAGGCTAAAACGAGGGGAAGTAATTCTTCAAAGAGAGAAAGACAAATAAAAAGTCAAGTATTAACCTTCAAAAACAAAGATAGGCTAAAATCCCAGAAATATAAGCAAAATAAGATTCAATAGACTATGACCAGAATCATAAATGCCTAAAGGCTTTAAATAAATTCAAATCCATAGGCCATGATGATAATGATTGTGATGCTTCAGAGGTAAGTTTATGGACTTAAGGTCCCGAGGTGAGGTGAACCGATAGTGTTCTGCTATTGCCGTTAATCAAATGGTTACCATGTCAACATTCAAAGAAGAGGACATATAGTGCTAAGTGAATTTCAAGGCACTTTTGTCCTCACTGGAATCGAATCCGGGATCTATTGATTTCAAGATAATGAGAAAAGCTATACATCTAGACCAGTGGTGGTCAACTTCTTTCTATACGAGGGCTAATATATGACGAGTGCCAGCGTCATGGACGGTGACAAGAAATATTGAATATAACTAGTATATCTACCAGAAAGTCTGTGGTCGAAACTAACAATGCATACAATTTTGTGCATGATAATGCATATCATTTAGTATAGTTTTTATCTTGCAGCGGGCCGCACAAAATTACATGACGGGTTGCATGCAGCTCGAGGACTAGCTGTTGGCCATGCCTGGATCCATAAAAGGATTTCCTTACGTGAATCGCGCAAATCAACTACTGAACCTGAGTTTGCCGAAAAAAGAAATATTTTTACTAATGATTTTTGAATAAGCTCTCAGAATTCAATTACATTCCTCCAGTGATTTCTCCAGAATATTTTTAATTAGGGGGTGATTTATATTTGGTTGATCAATTGTGTTATATCTTGTATCTTTTATTCTTTATGCGAAGGTAATTTTTAATGGTATTTGAGTTAATACTATGCCGAAGACAACATCTTGAGGAAAATTAAGAACTGCAAGGTAATAAATGGTGAAAGCGTGGCCCCACAACACAGAGTGATGAGTGTAGACCGAGAGTTTGCAAGTATCATGAAAATAGTAGGAGACAACGAAATAGAGAACCCAAAATTAGATTGTGAAGACTGAAAGAGGAGAAACTAAGAAAAAAT
Source organism: Lepisma saccharinum (assembly GCA_022664845.1). Lineage (NCBI taxonomy): Eukaryota > Metazoa > Arthropoda > Insecta > Zygentoma > Lepismatidae > Lepisma > Lepisma saccharinum. The sequence continues at coordinate 1,005 of JAGDQP010008795.1, read as the reverse complement.
TTCAGGGCAGAGGTCATGGAAAGAATAAATCTGCAAAAAGAGAATGTGAAAGAATGGTGGTTTGCATACAGTAGGATCACGCTAAATGTCGCAGAAAAGACTTTGGCCTGCAGGAAAAGGGAAGTGGTGGTGGAATAAGGAAGTGCAAGAAGCTATTAAAGCGAAGAGGAAAGCTAAAACTAGAAGGGGCTGCTTCAGGGACAGAAGAGGATAAAAGTAGCTTCAAAGTGCCAGCTAATAAGGAAGCAAAGACGGCAGTGGCTGAAGCCAAGGTGCAAGCCTGGGATGATCTGTATGACGAACTTGAAGCACCAGGTGGAGTGAAGAAGCTATAAAGGTTATGAAAAACCAGAGAAGAGGTAACAAAGGATATTCCCTTACTAGACACCGATAAAGACAGAATCAAAGAGAGATGGGCCGAATATTTCGAAACGCTCCTAAATGAAGATAATCCGAGGATAATTCTTAGCGATATAGCTACAAATCATGGACTAACAACAAGAATAAGCCGGGAAGAAGTAGAGAAACCATAAAAGAAAATGAAGACCTGAATATCTACAGGTCCTGATTGCATACCAGTAGAAGCGTGGAAGAGTTTGGGACCAGAAGGGACGATATTTTATTGGATCTGATGCAAAAAACTGCCGACTTAATTTAGGAATAATGATATTGTACCAATTTTTAAGGAGAATTGAGATATACAGCATTGTGGAAACTATACATAGTTTCTCTCATGTGGAAACTCTCACATCATAAGTTTTCATATGGCACCACATATTATGTGGTGAGTTGAGAGTGTGGATTTCGGGAAAATAGCCACAAACACCCGAAAATGTTAGTTGTTTCGTTTTTTCCCTTCTTTTGCCACTCCTGGAGTCTCCATGGTTCACCTTATTAAGACCGTACAGATTTCATATCATAAGCTTTCATATGATATGACATATGTAGAAGTAGAGGGTGTAGTTTTCGAGAAAATAGCCACACTCACACATATATATGTATATA
>JAGDQP010008794.1:0-61620 GCA_022664845.1 Lepisma saccharinum | reverse complement strand
CATACGTCCAGATCATTGTGAACTGTACAGAATTTGTTAAATATAGTGCAAATTCTCCAGATTGGTGACCTCATCAAGATATTGGTTCTTGCCTTTTTACAGTGGGAGAGACCAGTATTATTAACGCGAGTTTTAAGTGATGGGACACGAAACTGTAATGTTGAAACTAAATCCATACAATCTAACTTATTTTGAACAATTTTTTTGAAGAAATAACAAATCAGCAATGCTGCGCCTTTGTTCTAAGCTCTGAATATTAAAGTTCTTAATGACTGCATTGTAACTACCATACGCAGGATACATTCGAGTTTCTTCAAAAGTAACGAATTTAAGAAATTTTGATTGGATTTTCTCTAATTGTTGGCAATGTTTCAATTGATATGGATTACAAATAGAAGAAGCATATTCTATCTTGGAGCGAACATAAGCATAGTATTTTTTTTCCATTGTTGATATACTGAACTCTTCTCGTCCTAATTACAAATCCCAGTAACTTCAAGGCTTCATTTGTTATATTTGTAACGTGTATGTTAAAAGTCAATTTCGAGCCCAAACTGACGCCAAGATCCTTAACTACAGTAGGTCTGTTTAGTTACAGTAGGTCGATCCTTACGTCGCTGTGCAATATTTCATAATTGTATGAAGTCGGGAAATGAGTTAAATTAACGTTGCAAAATTTAAAAACACCGCGAACCATTGTGAACTAAAGAAAATAATATAATATACTGACATTAAACACCAAAATATGTTTCATTAGCAACTAAATTATTATTACGGTCTGCACTATATCAGTTACTGTTGTTAGTATTTTGACAAAGGTGAAAGATTCTTCAAATTATTTACGGCTTGCTTTCGTTTTGGTCTGACAATCTGATTTTTGTTCATCATAATGAATACAAAAGAAAACAATAGTGGTATGTGAGTGACTACAAGTGGTTTAGTTAAATATACAGATCGACTTTTGTACAAGTTGTGTACTTACATTTTCTAAACAGTATTTTTCAGTGTATGAGCTGGTGTTCTGTAAAAACAGGTGTTGTAAGGCCTACAATGTCCCTTTCCTGTAATGGCATACTCTGCTCCCAGAACAGAGCATATTAAGTTCCATAGAATGATCGTTTAGTAACGATTATTGGTTGGGAAAAGTTTAATTTTGCTAGGGGGAATCATATGAGTGGTGGATATTCGAATAGAAAAGAATAAATTCCTGCATTTGAAAATAAGAAAATAATTTATTTACACACATGATTAAAGTCTGGCTTTAATTGAAATCGACGACCTAACATAAGAAACAATTCGTTGTATGATAATAATTAATAAATTTAAGATATCTTAATTGTGTAAATGCTTTCTGTGAGGGTAATGTTTTCGTTTGTCAGCACCACTCCGCAAAACTAACAGATTTAATTACTCTTCCTACACATTTCACTCTCTTGTGCTAAGATAATTTATTACAAGTCATTATTTATTCAGCCGTTCGAGAGATATTAACTGAGTGACTGAATATCATGCGCGAAACTTAATATCCCTGCCTCGCTCTTCTATTAATTGGGGACATGGGAATACAAACGACTCTAGCCTGCTGACCACCGATACTGAATTCTGAATGGCTCATGTCTTTCTACCATCCTTTCAAAATGTTTTGGCTTCGATGATCATAGAGAGACATATATTTCCATCCATACGTATTTTTAGTTAATGACTTTCAAACGTATTAATGACACATTAGTAAGTACATACAACTTTAAAGTTCTTAAACTAGAGAAAATAGTTGTTGAATCAAAACTCTTTGTCATGACCAGTCACGGGTTTGTTTTGTAAGTAAACAAATGTATTACACTTATAAATGGGGTAGGGGTGTGAATTCTGCTCGTTGCACGTGTACAAAGAAATAAGGTTGTAGCATAGGTTGTAACAACCAATGCGGAATTAAAATGTGTGGAACGTCACAGATAATCAAAGATCAGTGACGATTTCGGTTCCTGTTTTAGTCCCGATGACACCTCTGTTCCGATTCATAGTAACGATCAATTTTTAGGCTATTATTAGATTAATTAAGGCGCAATCCCACCTTTTTCGTTTTATGTCAATTACTTAAAATTCCGGGCAGGTAAACAAAATGTAACTTTCACGGACCAAAGTTCGTTTCGTCCTTTAACAGTGGCTACAATTAGTTTATGACAGCAGTGACTGAAATTTTCCTATTGTGCATTTGTAAGCAGTTAGCCACAACGATGGAAGTAGTGTAGGTCCAGTGAGACATTAATTAACACCTAAACTTCTTATAAAATCGTTACTAGCATTTTAAAATCCCATTTCCCACATTACTCAGAGTAAGGTTATGGAGAGAGTAATCTCAAATCAAGGCATGGGGCAAATGAAACCGATTATTCAGAGACAATTACATTTATTCGTCTCCCCCAAAAACCCTTTTAACGTAAACACTACCAAAAGTTAGTAGAGAACTACCTGTGGTAATAGTCAAATGAGAACCTTTAACATTTTATCAGTCAACGGAAAAGTTATTTCACTTAATATATCAATGAAGGCTGCGAGCGTCGTATTTACGTAATTCCTCCGCAACAGTAAAAGTTTTAAAATAAGTAATACCCTCGTAATTCGGATAATTTAAGCCCTTAACTTTTCATGTTATTCGTCTACAAATGATCGAGAAGAGATTCTGCAAATAGATTTGTATGGAAGAAGGTAATTGTAAAGTCCTTCCTGTATTTTGTTAACTACGTATTGTATGGAAATCTAGTTATCTAATATTTTATTGTAGTGTATTATAGTAATCCGAAAATTTCCATTATTATTATTATTATTATTATTATTATGCTAAAATAAATTAGTGTCATATTTGATTTAAGGTATTCAGCACTCTATTATTGAAATTGTTAGTTTATCACCTGTCCAGAAAATTAATATTGTGAGGGTTTAGCAAGGAGTTGGATCGGCAGATTGAGGCTTTATCATTATCCCGTTATTTATATTTTTATCTCCTTGATTCTGCATGACGTGTGGTTAAGGCCATGGAAAATATCATATGTTCCTTATTTATTTATTTTATTTTTATATGGGCCAGTCTAGTAACTTTGTACTTCGGCCCGTCACGATTCGCCGTTAGCTGTTAAGTGTTAAAATTCACACCCATGCCCCTGCCGGGACTCGAACCCGGAACCTTCGAACCGATGACCTACCGCCGCAGACCGCTCGGCCACCCGGCCGGCGGAAATATGTTCCTAATAGCTCTCATTACATGTTATTGTTCAAGAGGTTCTTGAACTGGCGCCCTATTTCAGTTCATTTATCCGGACTACTGAACGTTTTAATCTTCAGATAAATTATGTTATATCGATTGTCTGCCCTGCTTCAGGTAGATTCAATTTGGTTTTATAAAAACACACCCACGTCACAGAGTATAATACTCTTGAAAATGAGTATGTCTGATCACCGGTAGAACACGCATTACAATAGTGTACCAATTAATACATATTCAATTCAATATTAAAAGAAGTCCAAATATATTCTGTTAAATCTATACCGATATAACTCCAGCAGGTTAAAAAACATAAAAATGTACTATTTAGAAAGACCCACGATTAAGGAAAAGTTTTCTTTACTTCATTTTGGTTAAGCATCAGTTCCTTTTGTTACCACAAGGGATTCAAAATGTTTTGGTCGTCATGACGACCGACAGGAAGTCGCTTTGTCACCAAGTCTCCTTCCTCTCCCTTCTTTCTTCTGTTCCTTTGGTCCCTTTTCAATTTCTTTTTCTTAATCCTCGACGGATATTTGATCACAAGTTTTGTTTCCAATATCTCATTTTTTTTCTTTTGTAAGGGAATCTCTCTCTATCAAGTCACTTCTCTATACTGCTACGTAGCGTTTTTTATTAAATTTATTTGTATTTGTAGGATCAATAAGGAATGCACAGGAAATGTCAAACAGCAACAGAAAATGATATAAAACGTTGCTTCAACTTCTAAAGGCTACATGAATAGAATAAGTACTTTGCAAATGCTCAAACAACATTTCAGGATACTCTAAGCATTAATACTGAAGTACCAGAAATAGCAATTGCAAATGAATTTTCAAGAGCACATTTTTAGAAAAAAAAAGTTGTATACTGTGTATATCATGATGGTACAAGTAGGGGAACATCCTCGGAGCACCCTCATTGCCCGCAGGATGGAATGCAGCTGGCAACGGCAACGGTCAGTCCTGCAGGAAGTCAGAGGATCAAAATGCCCGGGTTTGGGCTTTAGACTGCTAGTACACCGACACGGCAACTCGAACGGACCTATACGCGGCGACTCTCAACTGTCAGTCACTTGTACGAGAGGACACATTAGAAGAATTGCAGAATGAACTTAAGCAGATTAAGTGGGACATCATAGGACTATCAGAAGTGTGGAGGAAGAATGAAGAGAAGTTGGAATTACAATCAGGACACATGTTGTACTTCAAAGGATCAAAAAAAGGCAAACCGACAGGCGTTGGTTTTATAAATAATAAAGATCTGAAGTCACGGATCACAGAAATTGAAGGAATTTCAGATAGAATAGCACAAGTAGTAATAAAGATAAACAAAAGATACAGTATGGAAATTATACAAGTGTATGCTCCAACAACATCACATCCGGAGGAGGAAATCGAAGACCTATATGAAGAGATACAGATGATTTTGGACAGTAGCAAATCGCATTACAAGATTGAAATGGGAGACTTCAATGTGAAAGTAGGGGCCAAGCAGAGCAGTGACACGAAAGTGGGAAACTTTGGATTTAGCAAAAGAAACAAGAGAGGAGAGAAGTTAGTGGAATTCTCACAAGCCAACAGACTGTTCATTTCCAATACATTTTTTTGACAAGCCGCCCCAGAGGAAGTGGACATGAAAAGGCCAAAATGAGACTAAAAACGAAATAGACTAATCTTTATAGAATAACAAGGAAATTTTGCAAGACGTGTCTGTTAACTGTTTCAAAATCTCGAGTGATCATAGGATGGTGAGATGTACGCTGAAACTAAATACTAGACTTAACAGAAATAAGCTTATCAGAAGAAAACCGCCAGTTTTAGATTAGGAAAATCTAGGAAAACACAGACAGACATTCGAGACAGAACTAAGCAACAGATTCAGCCCCTTGGATAGTTAGAGGATGAAGAACATATCAATAGCAGAAATAAAATACTGACTGAGATAGTAAGAGAGACAGCCAAGAAGGGAAATGAAAGAAGAGAAAAGTTGCATAAAGAATATCGAGTACATACAACTAAATAAAACCGTAAGAAAGAAAATAAGAGAGGATGTACGAAGTTCCATCGAAAATCTTGTTAGAAATACAATCGAGGTAAACAAGAGCTGAACAAAACCAAACAGCAGCTCATCATGGAACAAAAAAACTATTAACTGCATTTAAGATACCAGACTGGACAGTAACACGAAATGAGGAGGAAATTATAAAAATATTAGAAAATTTTTACAGTGAATTGTACTACTCCGAAGAAGAATTAGGAAATAATGATTCGGAAGAAAATGATGTAGCAGCCCCAGACGTATTGAGAGAGGAAGCGGATAAAATACTGCGAGGGACAAAGAATGGGAAATATTCAGGAGAAGATGGACTCACAGGAGAGTTGTTTAAATGAGGAGGTGAAAAGATAAAAGAGGAACTTGGTAAATTAATCTCGATGTTCCTGAGGGAGAGAGAAATACCGTCAATTTGGAATAATCCTATCACCATTTTGTTGAACAAAAAGGGGACTAAGAACGCGTCGAAAACTACAGACCAATTAGTTTACTGTCAGTTTTATACAAAATGTTCACCACAGTTATTTTGAATCGTATTGAACGAGACTTGGATTTTAACCAGGGAACGGAACCACCCGGATTTCGTCGTCGATTTAGTACAATAGACCACATACAAGCATTCAATGAAGTTATGGAAAGGACTCTTGAATACGAACTTCCACTATGTTTGGGATTAATAGATTTTGAAAAGGCTTTCGATTCTGCCTTTTGGCAGAAGTACTTAAATCACTTGAACATCACGTTACTGCGAAACATCTACTCGACTGCTACATCTGTTATTGGACTACATCAAGAAAGTAAAAAATTTGAAGTTGGAAAAGGAGTAAGGCAAGGAGATTCAATTTCTCCAATACTGTTTTCTGCGGTCCTGGAGATAGTGTTCCAAAATTTAAACTCGGATGAAGTTGGTATAAAAATTAATGCGAAATACTCGAAGCCACGTGATGATCTGTTGCAGGTCATATCGATGAGGTAGAGCAGGATCGAATTTAAGGATCACTGTGAATAGATAAGACTTGATCTGTGTTTTCCCAACACCGCTTTATTATAAAAAGTTTCCAATATATATTACAATAGTATAAGTCACTTATTCCGAATTATAAATACAACTATGGTTTAATCTCGGACTTGTACTTTTGACGCTATATATTACTAGTAGATCACTTCTCTTTGTAATTTAGATTTATGGTGGACTCCGAACCAAGTCCCAGGTGTAGGTTCCAACTTGTAGTTGGTGGTTGTTGATAGGTTTGAACCCCGAATCAGGTCTCAGGATTAGAGAGGGAGAAGTGACCACTGTGAAGTTAGTGATTCAGGACTCTTGCTGTCGGTCCTTTTTATAATCATTTCTTCTTTCTCTTCTAGAGGTGTGTCTTGTTGTTTCTTTAATTCACCGCCAGAGTTTATTGTCGTCTGCTACATATGTTTACATAAACACCTCTGGGTGTTTATGTCACACTAGCCTGTTGACACACATTCTATCTCATTACGGTATTGTTTGATTCAAGTGCAGAAGAATTAGAAATCAGAATTTAAGAACTGTGTAATGAGAGTTCGAAAATAGGACTTAAAATGAACTGACCAAAACAAAAGCAATGTTCAATCAACACGCTGCAATGAAGGAAATAAAGATCAACGGTGAGACAATAGGAATAGTTGATAAATATGTTTACCTAGGTCAGCTCAAAACATCGAATGCCAAGTTGACTGATGAAATAAACAGAAGATGTAAAATGGCGTGGAGTTCGTTTGGAAGACTACATTTTCAAAAACAAACTACCAATACGTCTGAAGCCTAAATTTATAATCAATGTGTCTTACCTGTAATGCTGTGCTTCTGTGAAACTTGGCGATTGAGTGCGCAAAGGACTCAAAAATTAAGAGTCACACAAAGAGCAATGGAGAGATGCACGGTAGAAATAACTACGAGAGACAGGAAGACAAATGAATGGATTCGAGCATAAACAAAGGTAGAGGATGTAATCAATACTGCGAAGAAGATGAAGTGGAGATGGGTCGGTCACATAGCTAGACGAATAGATGGAAGATGGACGACAAATGTACTACAGTGGATTCCTCGAGAAAAGAAACGACCGAGACGACGTTCAAATGTAAGATGGGTAGATGAAATCAAGCGTTTTTCAGGAGCTACAAGGATGAGAATAGCAGCAGACCGAGATATGTGGAAAGAAAAGGGGGGAGGCATTCATCGAGCAGTGGAAGGAAAACGGCTGAATATGATGATGATGATTATGATTATGATTATGACTGTATGTATAATAAGGGATTAGATAATGAACAAGATAATATGATGCACATATCATCAGCTAATAAGCTAATGATTTGTTATATGTATGATGTTATATTTTATTATCTAAATATTGGTCACAAAAGTATGTAGTGTGGGCATTTTCATTTAAATGATATTAAAAGTACTGAAACCTTAAAAATTGATCGATATCACGTTTCTTTCCTACTGCAAATAGTGAATGGCTTATCAAAAGAGTTCCTCGTTGTAGTAATTAAGTCTTAATTAGAAAAATAAAATTAGGGGTGCGTTGGGATCTAAAATATCGCACCCCGGCAATAATACTGTCAAAACTAAAAAAAAAAAGTTAGTTTTGAGAAAATCGCAATTGAAAGTTTGGATATTTTTTTAGTTATATTGAGAAGCAAGGAAGAATGGTAGCAGGATAGTGCTTAAACAGTGTTATATTTCAATGTTTTCTCTTGCTTATCAGCGTCATTAATGTGAAACTGTGTTAATATAAGTATTAATGACGGATACAGATACTTTTACTGGAGTTGTGGAAAACGGACAATACAGCTCTCACGTGACTTGTAGAAGAGATATAGCTATGAGTGTGAAATTGTCGGATAGAGTGTAGTTTCAGGAGTTCAAATATGTAGATAACTCAAAATTACAAATTTTGAGTTGCGACAGTTTCATTGCCGGGGGGCGATGTAAACAGCTTAGAATTTATAGCTAAGAAAGAGAACAAATTCATTTCATATAACAGATTTTCTAAAAAAATTATAAAGGTGTTTAATAGTAAATTGGCAATCTATTATTACGCATGTTATGTATTTATTCGTAACTAATTAAACAACGAGATGAAGTTGCGTTCGTTGAATTAAGATAAATTAACTAGAAACAGTTAATCAACCTTTACCTACACTCTTTAAAGATCTGTTTTCAATTTGATATAATTCTTTAAGCTTTGATATATTTACTCCTAATTTAAATGTAGAACACTCGGGATAGATAACATGATGCGTGGCCCTATGCTATTCTTGGAAAACAAAGACAGGAAACAGAGAGCACAATTTATTCTTTTATTTTACAAGAACAGAGAATAGAGAGACTGTTCTCATGCAATGTATGCATGTGACGTTAAGTGTCGTCCTTCAAGCAGCCGACCACACCCTTTAGTTAAATTTGTTCTCTACGATAAAAAAAAATGTACTACATTTAAATTATTCACGGAAACAAGACGAATTCATTATTTTTATCTTAATGTATAGTTAACTCCAGAACTTGAATTCAACACCGACGTGCAATCAACTTAAATGTACTATAAAATATAAATTTATGGAACAAACTGGTAGCCACTGCTTAAGGCCGCCTCATGTCTGGTGGAAGACATCCCATCTTGTGCACTGTTTCGGGACAAGTCAGAGCAAAGGAGCGACCACAGTCTTTCGCTAGGTATCATACTGGAATTCATCTGGTGAAGGTGAGGGGAAATCTTGGAGATGCCCGATCAATATGTGATTGAAACAATTATGTTGTTTACGGTTTGCTACACAAGGAATGAAATATTTATAATCCGATCTTTTCTTCGTTCACGTAATGAAGAATTCAATAATCTATATTAGCAACTAACCAGAAGAACAATTGAATCACGTCACCATAAATATGGAAAAATAGCCAAACCGTAAAATATGGGTAAATGAGCTAACTATAATCGTCCAATAAAAGATAATCTTTGACAGCACGTATCGTTGGTCGAAAGCGCGAACCCAGAGGGGCGATCGCCTTCTCCGAGATCCTCATTGAAATAGACAAATTATAACCCAAAAAATAAAATCTTGGCTTGAGTACCGCAAAAGAATCTTGCTGTCATCATCACTAAGAGTGCTTTGTTTTAAACAGTGACAGTTCATATAAATGAATAGAAGCAGTTATCAACTATGAGGTTTCATGGATAAGTGTGCAATAATAGTAAGTGGACTAATATTAGTGTCAATAATGAAGATCTGTGATACAAACAGTGAACAGAAAATATAAATACTGTGTACTGTAGCACTAGTAATATTAGTGTGTTCTTTTATGGTGAGTTAATGGATTATTGCTCATAAACAATCAAGAAATGTGAGTAAATCTTTCAGATTAAGTTGAAATATCGTCTTATTAGCGACAACTAGAAGGAAGGTTACTGAGAGATTTGTTTCATTTTACAAACTGTGATTTTGTGGTTGGTGTAACAACAATTTCATTCATTTGTTTATTTTTGTAAGGTAGGTGACAGCAGTATCGCCATGTTTGCAAATCTGCCACCTTTCTCTTTGCTTTGAAGCAGAAACGAAAGATTGTAATTGTGTTGCGCAAAGCATCGCATGATACTTTTCTTTCTTATACTCCCACAATTGTCGGTACACGTTAAAAAAATAGCTGTGTTAATTCAACATAATGAGGTGTCCCAGCGTGACTACCACCTTTTGTGTTAAATAAACATAACATACAGTATTGATTTCGGTACACGGAAAAAAAAGTTACAGCTGCACCAAGATTTGAACATGGGTTGTTGAGTTAGAAGTCCAGTAACTTACCATCTGAACTAAATCGCCAGACAGAAAAAAAAAAAACAGTATAGACGATAAAAAATGTTGCTGAACCCCAAATACACACAAAGTTACTCTCACTACTTATGCCATGATTTTATCACTTTTCCGTTGGTCCATTAGGGATCAGAATTCCCATTCATTGAGAATATGTCCCATTTCTTTGAAAGCAAGCGCAGCATTTGACATGTTTCGATAACAAAGCCGTAATGTTGATCAAGTGTTTGGCTGTCGCCATCTGGCTTCCTTTCATATAAATGGAATAATCTCAATGAATGGGAATTCTGGTTCCCAATTGACAAACAGAAAATGATTATTCCATGGGATAAGTCGTGCAAGTAACTTAGTTTGCTTTGGAGGTTCAGTAACATATATTTGATCTCCTACACTGTTCAAATCTGTAGTGCCAACGTTGTTCAATAAATATCATTTGAATCTAGTGCTTTTTCTGTTTGACAATTTAGCCAAGTTGCTAAGACAAGCTCGACTTCTAGCTGAGCAACCCATAATCCAATTTCGTTGCAGACGTAACTTTTCTCTCTCCCAGTACCGAAATCAACTCCGGGTGTTATGTTGATTTAACACACAAAAAGTGGTAGTGACGCTGGGATACAGCATTGTGTTGAATTAACACAGATACTTTTTGCAGAGTAATATGCATGTGCGGTAGCAATCAGTGGTAAAGTAAATTACATGTTCATCTATTTTTTTTTTTTTTTTTTTTTTTTGCTGCGGTAAATAAATGTTTATTGCTTAATTATCAACAATTTGGTTCTTTTATCACGTCATTCACACTGTTGAAGTTTTTGTCCACCATACACACTACGTACCCAGCAAGCCAGGCGACGCCGCCCGGACATCGGCATTTGGTCGGCGAAAGTCAGGCCGACGTCGTCGTCCCAACATAAAAGAAAAATTCCGACGCGTATTCGGGTAGTTGTCGCTCGCCCATCTTCTGGAGCCCTTCACACTGCGATAATTTTATTGTTTTAATGAACAATATCGTATGGCTGTACGGATGTCGTATGGCTGTACAAAAAGAACCAACTTTTATTATAGCTTGTCTTTAACTCCATTTTTCAACTTCAATCACTGTTGAAATTTTCTGCACTTGTGGGTGACCGGATTCGATCCTGGCATCGATTATAGTATATGATGGTGCGCTGCTTTAACCACTACTCGACACAGGCTTCCATCCAAATACTTTCGTCAATCAGAAACTCCGCGAAGTCACATGGAATATAGTAACACAGACACTATAATTATTACAGAGTGGCGTTAATCCCGGAGCTGTGGATGTTTATGCTACATTACACATATTTTTTTGAAAGCAAATCGTCCTAGAAAATGCAATTACAACAAAACTCCCATTTATGCAAAAGGATTACTGTAACTATTTCTAGATTCAGACGATCGTCAAAATATTGTGATAATACTACTATATCACCTCCAACTCGATGTTTATCAGCATGCATGAATTTTAAGTTTTTGCTTAGTAACGTCAAATATCACTCGATTTGTTGTGGTAATGATAATGTAATGCAATATTTATTCATGTACTACGAACAGCATGGTACCAACAGCACAAAGTCATACACGATACATTCAAATAGCACATAGATATACAGGTAAACAAGAAGTTGATAAATATAGAAGTTTGTGTTAGTTTGATAGAAATACAATTATTGTACATAATAGTTGTTGATTAAACGTTTCAAAAAATACAATCTTTGTCAGAATCAGTCAAAAATTTATGCCTTTTTCTGCACAAGGGAACAGATAATTCAAAATTCTCCGTCTATGTTCTAAATTAGAATTTTATTTATGACCTTTAAGCATCTAACGCTTAGGCCGGGATAGGGGAGGGGAAAGGATTCGGGAAGGTGTCGTCCAGGGCCTATGTTGAAGGTGTCATCCCAGCATTTGCTTGGTGAGACTGACGAAAACCCTGGAAAATCCTCAGTCAGGATGGTCGACCTCTGGGATTGAACCCACGATCCCCGAATGCTACGCCAACGCTCAGCTACGGCGGCAGGTCAATGTTCTACAGATTCCAGATTTAAAAAAAAAAATAAGTCAGTTTTCGTAATCTTTTGAGAATAAGGCAATTTGAATTTATAACATAATGTCCTGAAAAGGAAATATAAATCATATTCAGCCGTTTTCCTTCCACTGCTGGATGAAGGCCTCCCCCTTTTCTTTCCACATATCTCGGTATGCTGATATACTTATCCATGTAGCTCCTAAAAAACGCTTGATTTCATCTACCCAACTTGCATTTGGCTGTCGTCTCGGTTGTTTCTTTTCTCGAGGAATCCATTGTACTACATTTGTTGTCCATCTTCCATCTGTTCGTCTATCTATGTGACAGGCCCATCTCCACTTCATCTTCTTCCCAGTCTTGATTACATCCTCTACCCTTGTTTGTGCGCGAATCCATTCATTTGTCTTTCTATCTCTCCTAGTTATTTCTACCATGAATCTCCCCATTGCTCTTTGTGTGACTCTTAATCTTTGAGTAGTTTGCATATTCAATGTCCAAGTTTCACAGTCGTACAGCATTACAGGTAAGGCGCGTTGATTATAAACATTGCGCTTGAGACGCTTTGGTAGCTTGCTTTTGAAAATAAAGTGTAGTATTCCAAAGGAACTCTACACCATTTTACATCTTCTATCTATTTCATCTGTTAACTTGTCACTCGATGTTTTGAGCTGGTCTAGATAAACATACTCATCAACTATGCCTATTCCCTCTCCGTTAATCTTTATTTCCTTCTTTGCAGCATGTTGCTTGTACATTACTTTTGTTTTACTTAAATTCATTTTAAGGCCTATTTTCGAACTCTCATTACTCAGTTCTTCCATTCTGGTTTGTAGTTCTTCTGCACTTGAATCAAACAGCACTATATCATCAGCGAATCGCAGGTGGTGAAGATTTTCGCCATTAATTTTTATTCTAACTTCATCCCAGTTTAAATTTTGGTCCACTCTCGCCACGGCTGCAGAAAACAGTACTGGAGAAACAGAAACTTCTTGCCTTACTCCTTTTCCAACTATAATTTTTTCACTTGCTTATGTAGTCTAATGACAGACGTAGCAGTTGAGTAAATGTTTCGCAGTAACTTGATGTATGCACTTTCGATGTCTTGATGTTCAAATGATTTACGTACTCCTGCTAAGGAGACCGAATCGAGAGCTTTTTCGAAATCTACGAATACCAAACATAGTGGAAGTTCATGAGTCCTTTCCATAACTTCACTGAATGCTTGTGGTCTACTGTGCTCAATCCAAGACGAAATCCAGCTTGTTCCGGTCTCTGGTTAAAATCCAAGTCTCGTTCAATGCGATTCAAAATAACTGGTGAACATTTTGCATAGAAATTACAGTAAATTAATTGTTCTGTAGTTTTCGACGCGTTCTTTGTCCCCTTTTTGTACAACAAAATGATGATAGCATTATTCCAAATTGATGGTATTTCTCTTTTCCTCAGGCACATCAAGAATAATTTAGCAAGTTCCTCTTTCATCCTTTCACCTCCCCATTTAAACATCTCTGCAGTGAGTCCATGTTCTCCTGGCGATTTTTCATTCTTCATCCCTCGAAGTACCTTATCCACTTCTTTCAATACGTCTGGGACTTCTACATCATTTTCTTCTGAATCTTCATTTCCTAGTTCTTCTTCGGATTAGTACAATTATTTGTAGAAATTTTCAAATATTTTTATAATTTCCTCCTCATTTCGTGTTACGGTCCCATCTGGTCTCTTAACTGCAATCATTTGCTTTTTCCCTATCATGAGCTGCTCTTTAGTTTTCTCCAGGCTCTTCTTTTTCTCGATTGTATTTGTAACAAGATTTTCGTATTATATTCGTACATTATCTCTTATTTTCTTCCTTACAGTTTTATTTGGTTCTATATAGGCAATCCTCTTTATTCTAATTTTCCTCTTGTCTCATGTCCCTTCTTTTCTTCATCAAGAGTTTAGTTACTTCTGAGATTTCGCCCTGTTTCTTCTTTTATGTATCTGCTGTTTAATTGACTGTCTCTTATTATCTCAGTCAGTATTTTATTTCTGCTATTGTTCTTCTTCATCCTCTAACTTTTCCAAGGTGTCGAATATGTTTCTTAGCTCTGTCTCGAATGTCTGTCTGTCTGTGTTTCCCTAGATTTTCCAGATCTGAAACTGGCGGTTTCCTCTGGTAAGTTTCTTTCTCAAGTCTAGTATTTAGTTTCAGCTTACATCTCACCATCCAATGATAACTTGAGATTTTGAAAGTGTTCAGAACAGCCAAGTCTTGCAGAATTTTCCTGTTATTGGATAAAAATTAGAATATTTAGTTTTTAGTCCCATTTGGGCCTTTTTATGTACACTTCCTATGGGGCGGCTTCTTGAAAAAAGTATTGGAATATAAAATATATATAAATAGAAGTCGTGACTGACTTATGTCTAATCTGGCTTTAACTAACCTACTTCACTGATATTCGGTAAAAAGCAAAACTAGGGCATATTTCGAAAGTAGAAGTGAAGAAATAGGTCATTTCTTATTTTTGAAAAGAGAAAGGAAATTGCTGGCCTGAGGTGGGATCGAACCCGATACGCTTAAAATAGCTCTCCAGTGCTTTATCCCCTAGACCATACAGCCCGATATTCGAAGACGGCTTCCGAGTTGAGTGAAGCTGCGAACAACAGCTAGTAATAATAATAAATTGTAAGTTCCTGATCCCACATAAAGGCATCTTTGTTTTTAACAAATGTAAAGCACGTTTCCTCTTTTCATGTTTTACTACAAACACAATACATTTATAGTCATCATCCTATGGACGACGATCCCTAAAATCTCTAATTTTCGACCTTCCATTTCTTAATTGTGAACTAGAAAATACAAAATGAATACAAAACACAAATTCAGCGCAGCTCCAGCTGAACTGGGATGCGTCGAATAGGTTCTCCTCTCTATATTCTAGACCTGCCGGCAGAATTCTTTTGCAACGGAATGCCGATACTTTAGTTACACTAATTCCTGTTTAAAACTCGGAAAATTTCCGGACCACAAACCTTTTCCCGACCACCAGGAAGTGGGTGGGGACTCCCTTACTTCCCGACCATCAAGAATAGACTGGGCCCCGCTCTTTTCTCGACCATCAGGATATGAGCGTGGAGCCGCCTTTTCCAAACTTAAGGCAACAGACGGAGACCCATCCTTTTCCCACTATCAAGCGCTGGAGATTTGTTGGAGTTTCGTCTCTATGTCGGCAAGTCAGAGAGCGACGGCGGCCACGGAATGGCCCGACGACCAAACGCCACTTGTGGCTGCACGCCGACCATCCCCTATCTACTTTCCGACTACTAGTCTGAGTTCTGCCTATTCCCGACGCCGGGTCGACCGAAATCCCCGACTACCGCCGTCTTGGATGGCATTTGGCTTGCTGGGCAGTTTCTATGTGATGTGATTGTGTTAGGGGTGTTCATCCAACGTTTGTGAAACGTGTTAGTGCATACAATTTCACCACGCAAAACAAACGGCCATTATTTTATTAAAAGGAATTTATAATTATTTTAGTTGGTGCGCTAGATATTACTTTGAATTCAAATACTATTGAGAGATATGAGGCGTATGCGCGAACAAACGTCCATGTGACATTTTGGTGAAAATGAAATATTCACCATAAAAGAGAAATATAAATGAAAAAAAAAATTTTTTTCTTCTATCCCAGGGTTATTTAGTACGGTGTTGAACATTTGTGCTTTTTTGAGTGGAATGTACCATAACTAAAACTATTTTTTCTGTTGTTGTTGTGAGATAATAATGATGATACTTTCGCGAAATCTACTTTTTCATAAAAGTATGTGTCTATACTTTTATATAAAAGTATATAAAAATGGAAATCCCAAATCTGGCAGATATAAAATATAAATAGTAATAAAATAGTAATAAAACTAATTATGTAATGTTTATAATTCTAACTTTATAATTTTAGTTGTGACTTTTTTTTCACAAATTTATCTGGTAACATGTTTGTTTCTTGCTTTTTAAGTCAGCCCAAGATAAGTAAGCATGCAGAGGCCTATGGGGAAGTATTTGTCCCGGAATGGGTCAATCCATAGTTGGGAACCGTAGGCGCCGGATATACCTCTATGATCTGTTACAGTACATGTGTGCAACATTTAGTGTAATCAACGCGGATAGGTCCAAAGGTATAGGAACAATCTGAAAAATTAAGTTTTTAAAATAAACTGGTGACACTGATACCTGAGGCATCTGCGGTATCCTGAGTGTCTCTGTGGTCATAAGTCTAATCGCCAAGTTCAGAAAAGGCGGGAAACAACTACTTATAATACTGCCATCTTTGAACGACACTTCGAAATTTTAGTCCCGTCTCCTACCAACGTGGAGGTTCTTGGTTCCCGCCACCCAAAGAAAGGAAAATGAGAGACAGCAACGTTCAAATTAATGACTATGCCTTAGCTGAACCATTATATATTTTTTTTATTTTTAGATTTTTAAAGAAATGATTAACATAATAATTATATAAAATATGATATGGTGGGCACAAAGTACCCCCCCCCCCTCCTTGATAGTGCGAGGGTTAAATATGAATATATTGCTGAGACGTTATTACCTGCTCATTAATTTACTTCAAATTATTATTCTTCAGTGGATACTAAGTTTTCTGATCTCTACACTTATGAAGACGGGCTAGATATCGTGTTCTACTTTATTTTCTATTATTTAGTGTCACTAGTTTATATTTTAAGCTCATCTCATCGTCCTGAGATAAATAAAACATACTAAGGTTCCACTATCAAGGTATTCATAAACAGCGGAAGTTTCATTTTTAATATCTGACACGATTTTAATAATAGAATTCTACCATTCGTATACTTGTGACATTGAAACAAGATATGGATTGTATCAGCTAATCGATTCTGTTGGCCATAATCACAGTAACGGTTATTATGTATTTTAATTTTGGCTAAATTAGCATAAATTATGTTGTACGCCCAAGGCATACCTTCGATAGTATTTGTTTATTGTCTTCAGAACAAGATTTAATTGGCCATTTTGTATAAAATAGGTTATCAGGAAGAACAATAGTAGGCCTAAATATTAACAAAGGAAGTTATTAAAGATATTTTGTTGTCATGAATTTTGACAGAGGATATCGTAGCATAACTACAGTTAAACTTTTCACTCAAGATTCCTATAAGAAAGGAATAGAAATTGATACAATTTGTTATAGTGAATATTGAGAAATGCTTCAATGGTCTTCTTCAGCATGATGCAGCGAGATTAAACAGAATATAAGTTTCTTAGCTCACATTTGGTGGGAGAACTGGAGAGAGGCTGTTCATTGGGAAGTCAAAGAAAATTACTCAAGTTTTATTTATAATTCCGTCCATTTGCTGAGTCACCACACAGTGACGCTGTGTGTATCCAACACCAGTTGTTTCTGTCTCTAGTGGCGGACTGGAAATGGCATAGCTGTCACTCTACTGGTATCAGAGTCATCTGTTCCACTCAATGCTTCCATTAGATATTGATGATTGCGTGACTGATTGTGTTGCAAATAGCCTCCTCTATACGAAGAACACCCTGACTTTCTTGTCATTAAGCGAAGAAGGAATGCATGAAGTGGTCTATCTTGCTAAAAGATTAATGAAGCCAGCGTCTCTTGGATTTCCCAAAGTAGAACTTCGACTCGTGTTTTTGTAGGACAGTGTTATGTGAGCCTGTTTAGTGTTTCTGTTGTCATTTATTTGCACTAAAAGACGGTGAAGCTCTGAAAGGACTTTCGTTACTCCAACCATGAAATAAAATTGGAAAATACATTACTTATGTTGACATATTGTTTTATCTAATACCTAATCTACACACATATATTGGTCCTATTCTAGATTAGGATAAAGAAAGACTCTCAACTACTTTTGCTCCCAGAGAGGTTTTATTAACACAAGATAAACATAAAAGGTGGATGCAGTTCTATTTTGTTCTTACTGAGGGCTATGTTCTTAGTAAACAAGTCATTCATAGGAAGGAAAGACCTACTAAACGTTAGGTTACAACAGAACGTTACATTAGTTGTACTTACGGATTTTAGTCCATCAAACTTCTACAGAGATGTAGCTAACAGGATGACTATACTTACCTAGAATTAGACAAATATATTACCTATATTTTAGTGCAGGTAGTACGTAATATAAGAACAAGTGCAAGACAGCAAAACAATATAATCAGTATTCTCCTCTCAAGTTTACGAAATATAAAACATACTTTGACATTAAGGATCTTTTCCTTCTTTTCAAACTTAATTATTTAGACTTGCATCAAACTAGTTATTATATATTTATGTTATTATACAGTAATTTAATCTTAAATCAAATATTAAAACTGAATATTTGTAACAAAACTTTCTTGAACTTATACACGCTCAATGTTTAACATGTGATATGAGAGGATATTTTCGTGCATGGTAGGCGATCCACTAAATTGGTCTCAACCGTAACTGCACTTATAACACGATGAAAATACATTTGTAATTTTCCTGGTGGATAACTGGTAACCGGGACGTTGCAATCAAGTGGAACGGGGTTTGATACCCAATGGGGACATGAGTGGTTCGAAGCCCACTTCAAACTGTAGGTTCCAGCCTTTGGATATCTTCATTCGATGCGCACACAGGCAAAACCTAAATAGCTTATTCTTGGCCACGGAACTTTAGATCATAGAGGGTCTCCAAGCAAAGCACCGGGCACTGGCAAAATCTCCATTACTTCTTCTTGACCAGGACACTTCAGATCATAGAGGGTGTGTAAGAACACCGAATACTGCCACAATAATCATCATCAACCTACATTTAATATTTAATACGAGCAGTTATCAATTAAAAACGTACAATACACGAGAGACAAAAACAGGAGAAATACTACTCGGTTATGAAGAATTGGTGGCTATCCATATAACATTCAATGTTTCTCCAGGTTGTTTGTAAATAAATGGCTGACATACATAATGTCCACATTCAACTCAGCCTTCACGCCTTTTGAAGTAGGCCTATAACCACAGATGGCGTAGGACGTGTTACAGGGCTCTGTGATGTTGGAACTTAAGGGTACTGAGCAAGCGAAATGCCAAACAAGACGGGGAATTTGGTCGGGCAGCCGCCGGGGATAGACCGGGCCCCGACTTGTAGTCGGGAAATAGATGGGGGAAGGTCGATGTCCCCCTTATAAGTGTCGTTTGGTTGTCGGTCCACTTCCGGGCCACCGTCGGTTCCCCAACTTAGCGGCATAGGGGCGGAACTCCGCCGAAACCTGATCCTTGTCGGTATTTTCAAAACCTGACGTCGGCCCGACTTTCGCCCACCAAATGCCGCCGTGGGCAGACGTCGACTGCCTTGTTGGGTAATTTTGTTGTATGACTTGAAACTAGGAAATACGGCGGCAGAAACCTATCGTAATGCATTAGGCGTAGAATCAACTTCAGAACTGACAGTGCATCACTTGGTTGAGATATTCGTGGCCAGAACCAGAGTTCATATGAAGAAAATAAAAGACGCAGGTGAATAACGACGCTTTAAAGGTGTGTGTGAAGCAAAATACACGCATCATCATCAGGGAACTTGATTCACAGTTCAACCATTTCTGACTATCAAGACTAGAGAAAGTGAAAACAAATGTAGAACTGGGTACCGCATCAAGTGTCACAGACATCAACGGGAAGACATCTCTAACAACCTGTTGGTTTGTCACAACAATGAGATTCTAATAGATCATATTGTAGCGTGTGATAAGGGGATCCTGCACGATAGTCGCAACCGAAATGGGACGTCGCTGATACTCTCAAACCATAAATTGACATCAGAGAAGGTTTTGTTGTTAGTGTGGTGGTGCTGTCCATGCTGCTACATACTGCGCAGGAATTTACCAAATGCACCAGTAGTTGAGTAAACAACAGTCGTTAGTCGATAGGAAGGGCTCTTTGCTCTCTAGCAGACAACGCCTAAATTAGGAAATAGAAGCTGACTGACATGAGGTATGAAATATAGCCGCATCCGCTATATTCCCCGGACTTAGCACCACCAAACTATCTTAAGTTTATGCTTTTAAGTCACTCCCTAAAAGAAAGGAGCCCGTATTCAGAAACGTTTTCTTCAAGCGACTAGCGCTGTACAAACGAGTGACTAACGATCTTTTAACATTGGTAGTCACTCGTTAGTACAGAGCTAGTCACTCCAAAAACGTTTCTAAATATGGCTGAGGGTGTTCAAAAACAGGGACAGTGCAGAAAATATCTTCCGGGTCTTCATCATCTCACGGGAACCACGTTTATTGAGGGACGGTGTTGAGATCTGGTGAATCGTTGGGTTCCGAAACTCAGTAGTAGTAATGAAGAAATAATTTATTAATTGAGATCATGTGCATGCTCAAAGCGTATGATGATGTAACGATATCATTACATATGTTCAAATTATGAATGATATATTTGTATTTTTTTTTTATGTTTGTACTCACGCATGATAAAACCTAAAATAACAAATACTCTTTGATCCACCAAACCCCGTGGCCGAAAGAGGTGGAACAATATAATTGCTAAACTTAGAAGTAGGTCTACGAACAACGCTACCAACGATTCCTACTATTTTGGACATTTGATATTTTCAGATATTTATTATCACGAATTTCATGATATGGCTCGAACGAAGGTTTCTTAACGTTGTATTACAAGTCCACCACGACGAGCGAGTACACGGGTGTGTGAGAGTTTATACCAGTTTTCAAGAAGGTGTAACAAAAAATTACAGCTCTTATAACAGACTATCGACACTTTTTTAATTTTATGTTTAGAGAAGCCAAAGGAAGAAACTGGAGGGTTGTTGGGACAGAGAGGAGTGTTTGAAAAGTATAAGTAAATAAATGGTAGAATTTCCATTTTGTATGAAGATGAGAGAGAATATCCTTTTAAAAATTAGTGACAAACTGCAAAAACTGCTCCTTACACCTTATTACACTTATCGATTGATATGGGCAGCTACCGTATCTCTATGTAGCTTCCTTTCAAAATACGTACACACACATACGTAGATAAACACACGAACTGAGAAGGAGGGGTTGGGGACTGAGTGAGTGAAAGGAAGAATACATATCATCAATATCTCGGTTGTCAATACGAAGAAATATGATGTTTTGCTTATTTCTGCCGCTAGACTGCACATCAAAAGGATGCTGATGCTGTTTTTCACATAGCGCACACGCACACAAACACACAGGTACCTACATTGTAGGATATATATATATATATATATATATATATAACAGGAAAGCAAGTGAGAAGAGAGACAGTGATTTTATATAACCCTAGGCAGTTTTGCTTGGTGAAAAAAATAGCATAGCTAGATCGATAGCCGCAGTGAATAAAGCATAATAGATGTCGAAGAACATATTTAGCCTTTGGATATTAATTGGATGTTACATCCATTTCTCTGATCATGCAGGTCTCCTTGTTTTCTTCTATTTTCCCCCCAAATGTTCATGCCGAGTAGCAACTATTCATTTTGATGACTAGAGGATTTCATTATTCATATTCGCTTCATTTTCTCTCTCATTAACATGTACGTCTCTTTTCATATAATACTAGACATATATTATGATTGTCCAATCTAAAATGATGCTCTATGTCTACACAAAACGTATGTTTTGATATGAGGAATACAAAATTAGTTTCATGGAAATATTTAGCCCTGAAGCACTTTATATAGCTTATTCATGTTGAATGTTCTTATAAGCACAAACTACAGTTATTTTATTCTTCTTTTTTTTTACGGTTTGGCAGCTACGATAATTGGCTGTAGAGTCAACATTACGCCATCAATCTCGTCCATCGCCAATAGCTTGGAAAGTATTGAAACAAAAACGTTCATAGTTGTGTATGCAGAATTCAATTATGGTGTTCAGAAAGAAAGTGAAGACGGGGACCTCTTTCTAAATTGACTCAACTTAAAAATCTTAAATGGAAATTTCACTGCTTTACACGACAATGAAATTCGGGAACTTTTTTACAGGAAACCGATTTTAGTATTCTGTAAGTGACATTTTGGTGCACAGCGATGAGCTAGGGTTTTCCATTTTATCTATGTAATCAAAATGGATGTAGACCCATCTATGTGTCTGTGTATGTTCTAGTGTAACTCTGGAACGCCTGGAGCAATTTCAGCCAAACTTAGTATACATATCACTTACAACCTGGAAGAAATATTAAGGGGGCAAGACACCCCTAGCACCCCTAAGGCGAAAGAGGGTGACGTATAAAATCAGTTAATAGATCATGTTTGTTAGAAATATCCTTACAGGCTGAGCAACCACACGACAATGTAGTTTGCCGGGTTGACCACCTCCAACTGAGCAAAGTTGGCATGACTAACATCCATTAGCAACGACTATCTCCCAAGTGAAGGTCACAATTCATGAATCGGGGATCCAAACGACACATGTGTCAATCGATGGAACATAGTGAACCTCATTACCACACGAAAATCTTAGCGGCAGAGGGAGTCCACGTCAAACGATAGAATAAATCAAAGTTAACATGGAGGTCTTGCAAAAAGTTCCGGAACGGCTATATATTTAAGTTACAATGACACTTCTCGAATAATTGCAACGGACAAATTTGTCAGAAAATTATCCAAGTTATCCGACTGACTAGCCAAAATCCTTGTGCGGGACCCTGTGTGGCACCATGAGGCCCAAATTCGATATTTCAAATGGGACCGCCCAATTTCATTGCGGATTCTGCATCTACGGGAAAACTACGCGATGTAGGATATGGACCATGGGCGCCAAATAGCCCAATAGATTAATGGCGAAAAGCCACGGAGCTCTACAGTGTGTAATGAACTCAAGGCTCGTCCATTACTTGTATAAGTGATTTGTGATATGAGAGTTAAATTACAAAATAAAAAGTAATTAAAAATGAAACTTAAGAAAAGCGAAGTGAAATTATGTGGAAATCTCAGCAAGACTATGGGAGACTGAAGTGTAAGAGACAAATCCAAACATTCATTCATAAATGTAAAATTGAAAATTGTTAAAAATAAAATAAAATGTATGTTTGTAAGTCCGCAATATGGCGTGAAAATCCTCTTTGGCGAGGAAAAAAATGTTGTATTATAGCAGCTAAAAAATTGGTTTCTCTCTGGTTCGCAATTTAAATTCGAGCCAATAAGAAATAGGCTTCGCTTTTCTCTTATGATGCAATAAAGAGTCGCAGGCAGTCGGTGTGGGATTATAGAGGGAGAATGGTGTAATGCTCGCGTGCTCTGTGAGCTAAGGCGGAGGCTTGCCTCCATCTTGAGTCAAAATGATGCGCCTAGAAAAATTTCGAAGTTCCACGGCTTCCAAGTAAGTCTAACAACAGAAATGAATATAGAGAACGATATTTCAATGTTTGGTGATATTATTTTGTTGAAAGAGAATTTAATTATTGGAATTCGTAATCCCGCCACGTGATTTTTAGTTCTATAAGGCGGTGACAAAAGAGAATGATTGCATTGAGCTTAGAAATTTTTCTGTATTTTTTTTTTCAACTAATTTCCCTAAAGAGTGTTTTCAATATGTGTTTGGGAAAGTTGAGTGGTCTTTTAGTTATTATAGGTTAGGTCATGCATGAATATAAGTAATGAAATTTAAGTGGATTTTTATGTAGAATCATGCGTAAATAGTATAGAGGTACTTGAAGTATTATTTCTATTTTTTCTGTGAATTAATTTGCAGTGGACATTCTGGATGGCATCTGTGGAAGATGCAGGTAGATTTCTTTTTATAAATGACTAGAGGATCTGTTGAAACATGTATCCATATAAGTAATTAGTTTTAAGATGATTTTTTGTTGGTGCTGGTAGCATTAGTTCTATCATTTTCCCGGTTGAAAATTTTAGAGGGAACCCGGATGGCATCCACGGAAGATACTGGTGGTAATAATTCCCGTTTCTCTGCTTAAGGTGGTAGCACGGATCAATAAGGAATATTATTGTAGTTTTCTTGCAGTATGTTTCTTTTTTTGACTGTATGTATTTCTTTGGAATTTTGGGAAATGGATTCAATCCATACTTAAGAACTGGGTATGTTCGTCGAATGACTGGCTGTTGTTATATTCTGACGTTTTTAGACTGGTAGACTGGCTATTCGCGGCTCTGGATACCGCGAAAATTGAGGTAGTTAAGGTGTAACTGGTTAATTAAATCGGGTTTTGCAGTAACTATTACGGTTCGGGGAACCGTAAATGGTGTAGTGGCTTGCAAGTAGTGGAATCATTTTTCTTTGAGGAAGAAAAATGTACTATACACTGGGGTAGTGGGGCTGTAGTGGATTGTGTAGTGTAGTGGAAAATAATATTTTTCTGACACATTCTGTGTTGGTGAGAGAGCTTGGAATTCTATACAGGCGTATGGAAAGTAGAACTGAGGTAGAAAGGGCCTCAAGTAGAATTGTTGTGGTAGTTAGATTTTCTGGAGACACTTACGGTGATGGAGGAATTTCTAGGGAAGAAAGTCTTATTTGCTACTGATTTTTTGTGGTTGATATGGATGAAAGGGAACCACCGGAGACCAAATATAATGGATAGTAAGGCCCTGGTTTGCCTAAATAGATTAATTGGTTTTCCTCCGTAAGTGTTGATTGGGCAGAAACGATAGCGTTTTTTGCTGGTGTATAAGCTTCCTTAATCAAATTCTGAGAAGGCTGATATTTGTAAGAGATCTAACTGAACTCCTTGCGCTATCACCTTGATAATTCCAATATTTTGCGACCATCGCCCCATGAAGTTATATCTTTTTTAATCCAAATGTTCTCAAAGCAAGCCTATTTCTTTCCTGTATTTAAAGTCAAATAATTTTCTTGGTTTCACCAAGTTTCCATCACGAATAATTTGTCAATTTTAACCTTATCTGCCTCCTTAAGCAGTTGTTGAACTCACATCCTTTATTTATAAATATAGTTAGTACATTTATTATGTTCTATATTAATTTCAATCTTTCAAATATCCATATCCATATATATTCTGGGGTTCGTTTTGACTTCCTAAGATTTCATAACCTCAAATTGTAAAAAGTGTAAATATATATTTAAAAAAAAATCTTATAAGGTGCAATAGTAATGTTTATTTTAAACCGTACAAATCCAAAATCATTACAAGTGGCTTCATTGAAGATTATGAAATCTTACTGGCAAGAGAAAAATTTGCAGGGAAGCAACAGCCAAAGTCTCTGCTTGTCTCACACATTTGTCGCTGAACTTCACATTGATTGTATGAGCTTTTAAACATCTTTTTTGTACATTATTTCATACTTTCTCTATTTCCAATGACAATGTGACTTGAATGTAACTCTTTCTGTGTTTCTGTGTGAAGCAAAGTGGAGTGAAGTGACATGAATTATAAGGGTGGCAATGGCACTGTGTCCTACGCCAGTTGCGAGTTTGTTGCTGTGAATGCAGTCTTATTCCTAATGTTTGATTCCAGTCCAGTAATCAGGTTAGTTTTTATTTTTACTTCTCTGTCCTGATGTTCTATAGATGGGTATAAGATGGGATACTTCAATTTCCGTAGATTCTATGTTAACTTTGATTTGTCCAAGTGTTTGACATAACAGTCACCCATGAGTCCACGTGTCCTAATGTCGTCGATGAATCCGATGTTGTTCTGGAAAAGGTCAACGATTTTTCTGAACAACACATATCTTTCCTGTTCATTGGCTAATCCAATCATCCAAATTTGTCCTTCTGACCGTTCACAACAACTC
This sequence comes from Lepisma saccharinum, assembly GCA_022664845.1. Lineage (NCBI taxonomy): Eukaryota > Metazoa > Arthropoda > Insecta > Zygentoma > Lepismatidae > Lepisma > Lepisma saccharinum. The sequence goes on along the minus strand of JAGDQP010008794.1, from coordinate 35,669 downwards.
TGGGATCCATTATCCCGGAAGCTTACTAACAGCTGTTAGTTCACGCGCTCATAAGTTGAGTATGTATACATACAAGAGTAGTCAGGGAAGGAGTGAGAATGCGGAAACGAAAAACAGAGAGAAAAAGAAAACGGTCAGGTAATCACGATTCTATTTTAATCACAACTATGTCCTCATGTATTTCCTTCTGAAGTCAGAATCTGCAATGTAAACCATGTGGGGTCCAATTTGAAATATCACACTTGGATCCGAAAGGGCCCACACACGGCCCCAGGCATGAGGTTTGACCACCCGATTGCTCTGTAGTTTTCCTGCATTTTTTTCTCTTGCCAGTAAGATTTCATAGTCTTTCATTAAGCCACTGTAGAACTGTAGGGCTTAACTAACTAACTAAATCTATGGCTTATAGAACTCGCAAGTTCATCCCGCAGTAACAAACGTTCGCCATTGGATTATATCCTGGGCAACATCAAGCCCGTTTTCATCACGAACACCCACTTCTCAAAAATCTCTTCAAATATTGTCCTCCCAACGACGTCTCGGTCTTCCCAATGGTCTCCCTCGATCCTGCCTTCCAACCAGGATAGAATATAATCTTCGTTTTTCCCCCTTCCGAGCTACATGTCCTGCCTACCTTAGTCGTCGCGATTTCATTATTTTTACAACATCTGGTGAATCGTACAGTCCGTGGAGTTCATCATTATGCAGTCTCCTCCATTCTCCAGTCAACTCGTCCCGCATATCTTTCTGAAAACCTTATTTTCAAACTCACGTAATTTATGTTCATCTGGCAGGGTCGTACTCCAACTTTCGCAAAAGTAAAATATTACCAGCAGAATAATCGTTCTGTATATTTTGAATATCCTTGATGTTAATCGCGATGTTAGTAGTTTTTAGACTGAACAAAAATATGCGTTGACCGATACTAAGCGACTTCTTATTTCATCCGTGACCTCGTTTTTGCTTGTTACATATGCTCCCAAGTATTTAAATTTGTTTACTTCCTCTATGACTTCATTCCTAATTCTTATGTTTTTATTTCCTTCATTCCCTGTGTTTCGGCTTGTTATCATATATTTTCTTTTCTCTATGTTTACCTGTAGATCTATCTTATCACAAGTTTCTACTAGATATCGGTGTTGCTTTGTAGTGCATACATATCGTCCCCTATTAAATCTACATCATCCGCATATACGAACAGTTGATACAAACCATTCAATGATATACACATTTTGTCCCCTTGAATTTTTAAAAGCGCATATTATAACGTAAATTTAAACAGTACTGGTGACAAGGCATCGACTTGTATCAATCCGTTGTGAATCTTGAAACTATCTGACCTATCCGTACTCTGCTTATCGGGACGCTGAGACACATCTTCACACATAGTTTTTCGGAATTCCAAATCGTATCAGGAAACTGTATAACTTTTCCCTTTTGATAGAATCATATGCTTTCTTAAGATCAACGAATAGATGGTGAACCGTCCCACTGTATTCCCATTTCTTCTCCAAAATTTGTCTCAAGGCGAAAATCTGGTTCAAAGTGGATCTATTTCCTCTAAATCCACATTGGTGATCTCCAACTATTTCATCTATGTACGTATACACTTAGGCGTGTTAAAATAATATTACTTAATACTTTGTAACAGGGTGGAAGTAACGAGATTCCGCGGTAATTATTACAGTCCGACTTATCGTCTTTTTTGTAAATCGGAACTATTAATGAGTTTTTCCATTCCTTTGGAAGCTCCTCCTTTCTCCATACAGCAGTTATCGGTTTATGTATTTCCCTGATTAGTGCTGTTCCTCCCGCTTTAGTTAATTCGGCTGGTCTATTCCTGGTGAATTGAAATTTTTCAATTTCTTTACCGACATTTAGATTTCGATCTCGGTAAGTTCGGAAATCCACGGTTCTGCGGCATGGATTTCAAATTCCTCTGTTCCCCGTTGTGTACATTAAGAAGTTTGTCGAAATAACTTTTCCACACATCGACAATTTTTAGTCGGATCCGCCTGAAGATCTAAAGGGTCATTTCTAATCATTCCTAACCTCGCTGGTAACCTTTTCTTAACAAGTTTACCCTTTTGTATAGATCTCTTATGTTATTTGCCTTGCCGTTTTCCTCTATCTCCTGAATCTTCTGCGTCAGGTATTCTCGCTTTTTGTTTCTGAACCCGTGTGTGGCGTTTCGTTTCACATTACTGTAGTGGTTTGTTTTTGCCTCTCTTTTATTACTTAGCCATCGTTGCCTTGCTTGTTTTCGTTTCGCATGAAGCTTAAGGCATTCTTCATCAAACCAAGATTTGTTTCTCTGTTGTTTCTTCTCACCTACACCCTCCTTCGCTAAGCTATTAACTGTCTCACGAATTGCCTCCCTCATCTTGCTTACATCAATTTCATTATTATTATGATCATCATCATTATTATTATTCGAGTCGGCTAAGATTTCGAACCTATTTGAGAATTCAAGTTTGTAATTTGCTGTTATGTTCGGATTATTTAATTGATTAACTTCGAATATAAGTTGTTTTGATAATTTGCTTTCTCTGTTTGCGATGCATAACTTTTCCCTTACCTTATGATCACTAATTTATGGTCGGTGTCACCTTCCGCTCCTCTGTACGACCTAACATCCATTATGTTGGTGTGTCTTCGTCTATCTACTAATACGTGATCGATCTGGTTGAGAGTTTTGCCGTCCGGAGATACCCATGTGTATTTGTGTATGTCTTTGTGTTCAAAGTACGTGCTCTTTACCAGTAGGTTTTTCGAAATCGCGAAAGTTTTCAGTCTTTCTCCATTATTGTTGGTCTTTTCGTCAAGGCTGTATTTGCCTATAGTAGGTCTATATTTTTCTTCCCTCTCTACCTTTGCGTTGAAATCACCCAACACAGTTTTCGAATTATATTTCAGTAATCGGTCAAACAGCCTTTCTAGCTCATAACACTATTGATCTGTTTGGGCTTTGAGGAGCCCATGATCCGTATCCTGTATGAAGTAGCTTTTCCCGTAGATGCAGAATCAGCAATAAAAAGTGGGGATCTCATTTGAAAATCAAACTTGAGCCCCATAAAGTCCACAAAGGACCCCAAGAGCCTAGCACATGGAGTTAGACTAGTCCGTCGGATATCTCTGATGAAATCCTGGACATTTTGTATCTTGCAATTTTTCGAAACATGCATTCTAACAGAGATATTTAACCGTTTTGGAACTTCTTGCCATTGATCAATTTTCGGCTCTGTGTGGCCCATGGCTAATATTCTACATTTTTCAAATACATTTCCTGACATAGTTTTTCCCACAGTGATAATGACGAAGATTTTCCTGTAGATGAAGAATTCGCAATAAAAAGTGGGCATCCCATTTGAAAAATCGAACTTAGGCCCCATGGGAACCACACAGGGTCGCGCACAAGGACTTCGGCTAGTCCGCCGGAAAGCTTCGATGATTTTCAAGAATTTTATCTGTTGTACGAGAAGCCTCATTCTAACTTAAATATTTAGCCGTGCCGGGACTTTCGACTCGCTTTCTAGACCTCCATAGACGCCCTCTGTTGCTAAGATTTTAGTGTAGCATTGGGTTCACTATGCTCCATCGATTGGTACTTGTCCCGTTCGGATCTCCGAGTTATGAATCGTGAACTTTACTTGTTCGCTTTTCGATTCGACACCTCACAGGGGGTGAGAGGGCGAAAGATCTCTGGGCTCCGCTCCAACAGGCGGGAAATCTGATAGTTATTAATATGTATTCGGACCTTTTTTTCTTATAACAACTACTCGATATCTCATTATACTATTTTTTGCCTATATACCACATATAAAAGTTCTAAACTGTTTAAAGAGATTTGAAGTAGCTCAGTCGTAGCATTTAAATTAACTAAGAGTGGAATTACTATTTCGATGTGCCTATCCATGTTTTTTTTTACTTTTTCAGGTAAATTAAACTTTTACTATCTACACACTAAAACAAGTTTCCATCCATTGTCTATTAGTGACAACCACTCAGTAACATTTTTTCTGTGTTCTATACGTTTCATTTATCCATCCATTTATACATCCATGTGGTCTACCTATACACTTGGATGTATAATTGAAAACCAACTCCTTCAATACATATAGTTTAACCAAGACGGAATAAACAGAGAAAAAAAAAAGGTTGTATAAAAGTTCAAAATAGTGCCCATACAAAATTTTATTTGCTTTAGATAACAGTTTGTTTAAACGACTTTGATAGACACCACTAAAATTTACGATGGCACCAAGGAGACTTGAGGAGTTAGCAGCTCGATGACTAACCCACCAGTCCCCAACGCTTGTTGGCTGAAGCAAGTGGACTTCTGCTCATATAGGTATACTTCTGGAATTTAAAATTTCCAACATCATAACTGCAAACAAATTCAATATTACTGAACTATAAAGGACTACTGTAAGTTTATAAACAGTAAATCAATATCGCATTAAAGCGTTTCTTCTATGCTACTTCAGTTACCAGAGTAACAAATACGTTCAAAATCTCAGAATGGGCTTTGTTTACTAAGACTCTTGTTTGTTCCATTAAAGAAACTAAATTTGTCCCAAACTCATTTATTTTTATGTTACTTATTCGTTTGTACTAAGCACATGAAATAAAAAATAAGCAATATTTTAACCAGAACAAAATAGTTCAGAATTATTAACTGATGTTCTAAACTCTGTAATTGACGAGCAATAATATTCCATTTTGTCATATTTATATAATTATTGAAATTTCAAGCTTGACTTTAATATAACTACAACGAAACAGGTCGGTAAGGAGATATCTGGTGCCGTAGTGATATAGATAGGCTGTCAGACTGCAAAATATAGGGAACTCAGTTCTCTTCCGGTTCGGCGTTATTATATTTTTTTTTTCACTGCAATTTAATTCGTTTAAACAAACTTTTGTTGAGAGAAAACAAAGTTTTGTTTGGGCCCTATTCCAACTCCCCTTTTTTGTGGCAACCACACAGTTTTTTCTGTATACGGGCGAAATCTACTTTTGTAAGTCGACTGCATGAATTCATTTTAGAGAAAAACAGGCACCACCAAATTACACTCCTAATGTTGTCAAACTTTTGTGTTCTAACCATTCATCCATAACAGCCATTTACATCAAGCCAATAAATTATATCCGTTCTTTCTTAAGCGTCAGATATCAATGCATATCTAGTATACATGAAGGTCAAACTCTGTGGTGTAATTGTGCTACCTCTACTGGGTTGCGGCTAAATCCGCTGAAATCAAAGGGTAGTTTAGAATCCATATATTTTTCATCTATCCATATATTAATCATCCCAGAAAATAACGTACATGATACACAACTTACAACTGAAATAGTGGGAAAACAATCTTGGCCCAATGTGTGGCTGCAATCAAATGTAGACGCAGAGGTAAACGAGGTATGCAAAAGAATCTTCGTGCTCTTCACTCATTTTATCATTTTAAAACGCATTTCTACCATCTATTATGACCCACTGCATAAACGTTAGTACATACACATATCGACTACCGCATTGCACTATACAAGGTGTCTCTGAAATAATGGTGTAAACTTCAGGAGGTGATTATTTGCACCAAACCAAGAAAAACACTGCATTTGAAGAAATTCCGAAATCTGATTAGTTTTCGAGCAACAGGCACTCAAAATTTCGGCGATATCCACACAAATGACGTCATATCTCGACAAAATAATAGCGTAAGCGCTATTGGCTTAGCAAATCGCATTCGAAGTAGTACATAATACACCTATTTAAGTTATGATTGGCGAACGTAGCTTCAGAAAGTAATAGGACACGGTTGAGTGCGGAGCCTGTGTTACTTGTTACAGCGAATGTAGCGTCTCAGACAGCCACAACAAAGAAAGTTTCCCAAGAAATAAAGAAAAACGAACTAGTACTTGCTATTTCGAACTCAAAGTCCTCTAATTTTGCCGTTTTGAGGGCCATTTTGCGTCGACCACTTTTAGGGCCACCTGGCTCTGACCGGCATTGGTCTCGGCAACGGCTGAGACATGTCGACTCCTCCCACCCCAACTTCCTCTAAATCGTCTGCTCCCACGGGCGGCAGTCAGTCTAAGGTCTATCAAAAGACTAAACGTACTAGAAAAGTACCAGAATTCTCACGTAATGCCTCAGGTATTAGTCAAGGGCTGACAGAATTCAGTAAGAAGCATCAAATGAGTAATCCCATTCCTTCCTCTACCAACACCCATTTCACAGTGCCTAATAGTCACTCTCATATGCATGATCCTCGTCGTTCTATGTCTTTACAAGATTTATCTAAGGTGAATAAGAACGAGATACCAAATATTGCTTCAATTAAACATTTTCCTGAGCTGGCCGCCGGTCAGGCTCCTATGCAACATGTCAATATGCATCAAAATTTTCACAAACAGGATACTAACAAGCCTCTTCCAGATGAATCCGTTGAAATGAAATCTGATGATGATCAAGAAACAATGTCTGAAGGAGGCCCGGAACATGATGCCGACATCGATTCAGATGACTGGATACCTCCCAAAAAATCAGCCAAAATGCGTCAACCAAAAAGCACCAACTCATCCATTGCAACAATGAATCGCTTTGAGTCATTGAGTCCAAATGAAGATGATGATGATGATCAACAATCTCAAAGCACACAGCGCACTAAGAGCTCCAAACCACCACCAATTTACGTATATGGAGTTAAGAACAAATTTCAATTCTCTCGTACTCTTACTGCGGTTTGTCACACATCACCACGGATTTCCCATACCCAACAACATGTTCGTTTCCAAACCAACTCATTAGCCGATTATGAAAAACTGAAAAAATATTGTACACAGCAAAACTATCAATTTGCTACTGAGATTCCCAAAAAAGATAAACCGTTCAAAGTGGTATTAAGAAAACTTCCAATCGACACGCCTACAAATGACATCCTACAAGATTTAAAAGATCAAAACTTCCCAGCCATAGAAGTTGCACAAATGTATGGTCGTGACAAAGAAACCAGAGAGAAAATCCCACATCCACTCTTCTTAGTTACTCTACAAAGGAGAAATGATAATCACACCATATTCAAAATGGAATATCTGTTAAGCTACCGCGTGGCAGTTGAGACATATCGACCACCGGAACTCTTACAGTGTTTTAGATGTCAAAAGGTTGGTCACTCAATGAAAACGTGCTTTTGCGACCCTAAATGTGTCAAATGTGGTGTAGCTCATCTGACCAGTGAATGTTTGAAAACTAGAGACACTCCAGCACACTGTGCAAATTGCAATGGGAATCACCCGGCCAACTATCGAGGTTGTAGAGTACTCAAACATGCTCTTGAACTACGTCGCTCCAATAAGAACAATGAGCAAGCTAAGTCCTTGAAAACCTCTACAAATTCAAATACAAAGGATCAAGAAAAATCTGCACCAACAAATATCAATGCCAAACAACATTCCTCATACGCCAAAACCATCTCAGACAGTAAGACTCAAAATATTAACACCTCTAAGACCAAACCTAACCGTGAAGATCAACAGTCAAATACCACTAACAAATCTCAATCAAACACCAATACAAATTCTGGAAAGGGAGCCTCTATTCGGGAAGTATTTCAGGTCATAAAGGAAGTCTTTCAAGGACTTAACTTAATGCACATATTCACCAGAATTCATCAAGGTTTAGCGCGCATTCAAAGTGCTGAAGACCAATATACAAAATTAGCAATCATTTTCGAAATCATCTTCAGTGCTCTTGATGATGGATCGGAATAAATCCACAATAACAAGACATATCAAAGTCTCTTTTTGGAATGCCGATGGTGTCTTTGAACAAAAACAAGAACTTAAATACTTTCTAAAGGAACAACACATTGACATACTACTGCTAAACGAAAGTCATTTAAAAAATCATCATATTTTTAAAATCTCCAATTACCAAATCATTCGAACCGATCGACCGGGTAGGAAAGGTGGTACAGCAGTTATTTTTAAAAATCATCTTCCAGCACAGCAAATTGATCTTCCACCTCTTCATTCACTCGAAGCTACTGGAATTCGTCTTTATTCACAAAACCTTCAAATCATACTTATTGCTATATATAAACCTCCTGATATTCCACTAATCCCAGATGACATTAGAAAACTCAGTGCACTTGGTCAACATGTAATTCTCGCAGGTGATATCAACTGTAAGCACCAACATTGGAACTCACGAATCCGGAATACGTCTGGTACAATTCTTTATGAGGCCTTACCAACATTAGATGTATATCCAGTTTCTACCACTGAACCTACATTTTTTCCTAGAAATGGTGGTCGACCAGACATACTGGACATAGCACTTGTTAAGGGAATACAAATAACTGACGGACCGTATGCAATAATTGCACTGGAATCTGATCATATACCTGTCTGCTTATGTATTCATCATCTTCAATCTCTGGACTCCTATCAATTGCCACTCATCTACACAACGGATTGGGACAATTATACAGCAATGTTAGCACGAACCACTGATTGCAATATGCCTTTAAAGTCTCCTGATGACATAAATAACGCAGTTGATCTCATTACAGCAAACTTCAAATCTGCTTTATTTCTAACAACTAGAGCTACCAGGAAAGTATCTGATCGACTTGAACCTACACCGGAAGATCTGCGAACTTACATACTCATCCTTATGAAACGCTGGGCTCGAAGAAAATGTTAACAGACCAGAAACCCCCAATTCAAAACCATTTGGAATAATCTCAAAAAACGGATACGCAAAAGACTCCAGCGACAAGTCTCCCATTTCTGGTCCAATAAATTACAGACACTTACTCAGCCAAATCACGAGTTCTGGGCACTCACTAAATCGCTGACAAAATTGGATGGAACTAAATCAAACAGACCGCTTCACGGAACTAGAGGCCTAGTATACAATAATTTAGATAAAGCAGAAGTTTTTGCAGAACAACTACAAATTCAATTTAGCTTAAATCCTGAACCATATGACGAAGACACCATCCACCTGGTCCATCAACATCTAAATAACTTACATTTAAATTTACCATTCGATCCTGCATCTCTAATTACTCCTCGAGAGGTTCAACGTACTATTCGGAAAATGCGTGGAAGAAGTGCTGCGGGTCCAGATAAAATCTCTGCAATGGCGCTAAAACACATTCCAAGAAAGATGCTAGTCCTATTGACTCGTATCTTTAATGCAATGCTCCAACAGAGCCATTTTCCACCACAATGGAAAATAGCTAAGGTCATTATGATCCCCAAAGTGGGTAAAGATCCCTTCTGTGGAAGAAATCACACTTCAATTTAACAGACGAAGTCACATCTTCGGCATTTTTCTGGATACCTCCAAGGCATTTGACAAGGTGTGGCACCAAGGTCTATTATATAAATTACACATACAGGGATTTCAGCACCAATATATTCGGATAATTAAGTCATATCTACATCGCCGATCTTTCTTCGTCTCCCATCATGGTAGCCAATCTCAAGAATACCCAATTGAATCTGGAGTACCACAAGGATCTGTTCTGGCGCCCATTCTCTACAATTTATATACTGCAGATGTACCTATGCATCCACACACCAAAATAGCTACTTTTGCCGATGACATTGCTATCTTCGCATCCTCACATCACATAGACTTTGCCTTACGCTACGCTCAAGAGCACCTAAATTTAATGGAGACTTGGTCTACTAAATGGCGACTAAAAACTAATCCGGACAAAACTTCTGTGGTTCATTTCACAAAACGACGTGGCAACCCGCAGCATCAACTTACTCTGTTTGGTACTCAACTTCCATACAGTTCAAGTGCAACTTACCTAGGAGTCGAACTTGATCGTCGACTCACCTTTCGTCAACATATTCAAAACACAGCCAGCAAATCCACAAGACGCACGTGTTCACTATATCCGATACTTAACAATAAGAATGGACTTTCCATGAAATCTAGACTTCATGTCTACAACATGATGATTCGACCGAAACTAACTTATGCAGCACCAGCATGGAAGCATTCTGCAAAATCAACTCAAACACAACTTCAGAGAGTACAAAATAGAGCTGCTCGAATGATTACAGGACATCCACGTGACACATCAATAGCTCAGTTACACGAAGATCTGGATATTCCTCTTCTGAAAGATGTTATCGCCTCACATTGCCGATCCTTCTGGCACAGAATGTCACAATCGCCACATGCTATCCTACAAAACTTAGGCACTGTTCAACCTCCAAGACTAACCCACAAAATGCCACATCCTACATAACCCAACTCATATACATCAATTTTTCTTGAAGCCCAACAACTAGCCTGACTGCCGATTATTTAACATCTTGCCTCGCTGACCCTTGATTCTTTTTAGAGTTGCGACAGTTGCACTCTATTAAAACAAATACGTAAATTCATTCCCGCCATTTCAACTCAAATAGAAGGCATGGGCTCACGCCCGGAACTTCATTCATTCACACGCCATATTTTTCCTTCCTTCCTTCCTTCGTAGCTTAGAGGGAATGTTTGCCGCAACTCCCTATTAAAACATTTAATTCTGCGGCATTCTCTCAATCGAAAACATTGCTTAAATAGATGTATCGGGTGACTGGCTAAGCCGGTCCCGCTTAGTAATTGTGTGTCGAGATGTGACGTCATTTATAACGACTCCGAACCTGTACCTGCGAAACCATGCATAATTTTGAATTTCTTCAACGTAACTTTTTTAATGTGTTGATGTGAATATTCACCTCCAGAAGTTTGCACCATTATTTTGCGGACGTCCTGTATAGCTACAAATATAAGCATTGCAAAGTAACCAATAAAATTGCAATGAGACAAAATACTTGCGTCAATTAACGTATTTAATTAAGCTCTACCATTATAATCAGCTTTCTTCGTCATTAGAGGATGGAGACCGGGTTTCTCACTATAATAACTGATAATTACAATACATATAAAACAAATTCCAAAATAATTAATACGTATTTAGAAAGTACAAACTACATGTAGCAACAGTAGCAAGTAAAGCAACAAAGAAAGAGTGCGACACAATAACCGATGAAACGGCCACAGATTATTTTATCCTTTTAATAAGAAAAAGAAGCAGCAAAAGCAAAAGGATCTAATTGGATTATACAAATAACGACAAGCATCTCGAGATACCGCCAGAAGAATGTAGAAAAAAAACAGCAAAGAATCTCCTTAGAAGTCGAGAGAATGGTAATTGAGAGAGAGTAAAGAACAAGTGGTGGCATTTTGCTTCCTCCAAGGGCGTGGATATGTCGGCCTCTAAATCAAAACCTCCCCTTTATTTCTTCCTCTTCTCCCTAGTTACTTCCAAGCATCTATGCCACGAAGACGAAACTTGCACCCTTCTTTTATACAATATATTTTTTTATTGCTCTTCCGCTTCTGGTAGGGCATAAGCTCTCAAGGGTTGCCAGGATCTTTCTAAATTGTTGGCTCTAATATTGTGTACAGTATATTTACATTGCCAATGTGAGAAACGAAACAGACAATAAAGATTCTTAGTCGTTCGCAGCAAGAAAGGGGAAGTTTTAGAGAAGAGTTTCATCAGAAGTGTTTTCAGATAGCGAGAAATACTAAGTTTATTCTTCTTCCCTTGATGCAATGTATCCATTGCTTCGTTTTAGGATCATCCGGAGTACCTCAAGGTTCGAAACTTGGTCCTTTCTATTCGTACTTATTAACGATCTTCCAGATTGTGTCAAATCTCATAAACACTTATACAAAGATGACCTAAAAATATATTCGACAATTCAATCGTTGATGATTACAAACAACCTCAGGAAGACATAGATAATATACTGAACTGGTGAGACAATAAACTTTTAGTAAACATTAACAAATGCAAATCTCGTTCCTTTACGAATCTCCTTACCCGTACTCAATTCCACAGCTTACATTAGAAAAGCCTGATTTAATAAAAGGTATTGGAGTTATTTTCGATCTTAAACTATCATTTGAAGTACATGAAGACTATAGTCAACGAAACATTCAGAAACCTAGGCTGGATAAATAGATTAGGTACTGGTAAAGATTTAAAGAATGTCATGGAACTAATAACTTTTATATTTCGTCGTCGAAACTGCAATACCCCCTATGTGACATTTTTTAACTTTTATTTTTTTTTCTTCCAGTTTATAGTTTTGTGTACTGTGCATCCTGTACAAAATTTTCATGTGGAAATAACTTCTACTTTTTGAGATATAGCATCTTTTCAGTACCTAAAATCTATTCCAGACTGTACTCCAGAAACCGGTTTTTTAGCTTTCCTGAAAAATTCATGTTTTCCACATAATGGGTATTGCAGTTCCGACGACGAATAAAGTTAGGTGCGTTCAAAACTAGAATACATGTATATAATTTGGAATGCCTACGTTCAATCACGTTCTGCAACAATTGAAATAATTCAATCAAAGTCCTTACGGTTATAAGAAACTCGGATTTTATTGTCTGTTTGAATCCTCATCTAACTCGGCTAGAAATTTTAATATTTTGTTTCCCGAACAAAGAAGAAAATTAAATGATACCGTCTTTCTTCATAACTTTGTTCATAAATGCATTGACTGCTCTGATCTATTATCAAAATTGTCCTATCATATACCTTAACCGATGACACGAAATGAAAACAGAGTTGTTGTTTTTTACTACCAGAGAGCAAGACCAATATAAAGTCTCCCATATGAATAATGACTACTTCCTCTAACCATGTGAGTAAGCTAATTAAAGAAAGATATACGTAATATGGATAAAAAGTAGTTTTACTAATATAATTGTGAAATTGTATATACTTTTTTGATTACTATATATTCTGTTGTAATTTAGAATTTTTTAATTTTCGTTTATTTTCTCCTTTGTAATTTCATTTTGTCATTAACTATTATCTAGAGGATCTTGGATCTAGAGGATTTACGTATGCACTGTAAATAGGCATTATGCCTATGGTGTTAATTTAATACAATATTTCCTTCGTAGTACCATTATATCCTATAAGAGCTTCTTTTCTTGCTCTCATTCTTCGTCTCCAAACCACAATGTTAATAATGTTTTTTTATTACACAAGTTTCTTTTAATTGTGTTTCTTATCTACAGTCTCGAGACTTTCGTTGTCCAGCTCTTTTTAGATAGTCTTGCAGATTTTATTTTTTTTTAATGTCACGCAGGTTCTAGTCTTTTATGTCAGTTTTTCTTTGAATCACTTCTAGTTCTATATTTTACATCATGTTAGTTTTTCTGGAATCTTTGGTTGACTGGAGAAATATTGTTTTTTTGTGTACCTCTTTCGTTCATATTGCTGTCATCTTCACTACTCTGTCACCATTCGCATCACTTATTGTGCAGATGATAAGTTTATCAAAGTAATAGAATGTGTTATAAGCGATTCGGAAGTCAGAAAAATATTTTTATTTTAATGCTATGCCGGAAATACCAGAAAAGTAATAGGATCTGAAGTCGGCGGAAGCCTGTACTTCTGGTTACAGCCCATGTGGCTTTCTTAACCTATGCCGCTCCAGCCTGGAAACATGCAGCGCCATCCCATCTACTCTTACTTCAACGAGTTCAGAATAGAGCAGCTCGAATCATCTCTGGTGAACGTTGACAGCAGATTAAACAAAGAAATCAATAAAGAAACCTTCCTAATCGTAGATCGCGTTCAAAGTCTTTTTCTAAAAGACCGTTTTAAGAGCCAAGTAACATAGCTTTTTTAAAGGCCACATAAATTAGCTTTTTTAAGGGCCAAGTGGCTCTGACCGGCACTTGTCCTGGCGCCGGCCGAGACATGTCGGATCCTCCCAAGACGTCCTATGCCTCTAGCGCACAACTTCCTACAGACTCTTATGGAGTCCTACAGTCCAAACGCAGTCAGCTCCCAAAACCCACAGCGACCAAAATTCGCAAATCAAGTTCCAAACTTGATAGACGGGCACGCAAAGTCCCAGATTTTTCTGCCAATTTCCGTTCCCAGAGGACCAGCCTCACTAAGTTTCGCCAAGAAACTATGAAAGAATCACTTCCACATCACTCCCGAACCTCTCCTAACATACCCAGAGTACCAAATGTCATCCCACAAAATGAACAAAGCCAAATGAGTCAGGAATGCTCTCCAAACCATCTCGATGCAGAAATGATGGAATCATTCAATATTCATTCTACCAAGCAATTTCCGGAGTTATCAGACAGCTTTTTCTCATCTATGCACTCTTCAATAACAGATTTACGTGATCAAAACCAGACCGATACATTCTCCCAAAATAATGAAGGACAAATGGAGCATGAAGAAACAAATGACTCTGACACTTGGAAATCTCCATCAAATCCTGCTAAAATGAGAAAACTTTCAGATCAGGTTAAACCAATTCCTACAAAAAACAGTTATGAAACATTATGTCAAATTGATTCGGAAAAACAACAGGAAAAGAAAGCACCACCTCCAAAATCAAATACCGGCACACAGAAACCGCCTCCATTGTACGTATATGGAATACAAAATAAATTCAATTTCTCTCGTACTTTAGCTGCAACCTGCCAAATCAAACCTATAATTTCACATACTCAGCAACATATACGGTTTCAAGCAGTTAACTACTCGGACTTTGAGAAACTTAAAGCCTATTCCAACAAAATAAACAGTTTGCAACAGAGATAACTAAAAAAGATCGACCGTTTAAAGTTGTGATCCGGAAATTACCAATTGACACGCCTGTCAAAGACATTCAAGATGATCTTAAAGAACTAAATCTTCCTGTGCAAGAAGTCGCACAAATGTACGGAAGAGATAAGGAGACTCATGAAAAAGTTCCTCATCCACTATTTCTTGTCACCATGGATAAGCGAGCAGACAACAAAGAAATATACAAATTACAGTACCTACTCAGCTATAAAATTGCTGTGGAACCTTACAGACCTCCAGAACTGTTACAATGTCACAAATGTCAACGCTTGGGACATTCACAGAGGACTTGCTTCAGTGATCCAAACTGTCTTAAATGTGGTGCAGCACACCTAACAAACACGTGTACTAAAACTCGTGACACTCCTGCACACTGTGTGAATTGCAATGGAGATCATCCTGCCAACTATCGCGGCTGCTCAGTTCTCAAACGTGCTTTGGAACAAAGACGAAGCAACAAAACCACGGAAAGCTCTCCACCAGCACCAAAATCAAATTCCAAAGTAACTTCGAACAACGACAAATTAAATCCTTCACAGACAGGTACCTCACAACCAAAGTCAACCGCAACGACATATTCCTCAACTATCGTCAATGATGGACAGACTAAACCAGCTAAAGAAACAACCATCTCCACAGAACCCACAAACCAAACTTTACCAGCTCCGACAGTCTCTTCATCTGGTTTAGGATCAACCATAAAAGATATTTTTCTGGTCTTCAAAGAACTCATGCAAGGCTTAAATCTAACGTCAGTACTAATGAGTCTTCATCAGAGTCTAGGCAGAATTCAAGACAAATATGAAAAAATTGCAATCATAATAGAAATAGTTTTCAATGCCCTAGATGATGGAACGGCCTAAGCAAACAGTTACCAAACATGTCCGACTAGCCTTTTGGAATGCAGATGCAGTTTTGGAGCAACGCCTCGAACTCAAACATTTCCTTAAAGAACAAAGAATACATATCATGTTACTTAATGAAAGTCATCTCAAACCGCACAATAACTTCAGATTCGCAAACTATACTATCTATAGAACGGATAGAATAGGACCAAAAGGTGGAACAGCCATACTATTTAAAAATCACCTACCAGTGCAACAACTCAATCTTCCTCCACTACAATCTATAGAAGCCACCGGAATTAGTCTTTTAACTCCAAATCATCCCACAATACTTATAGCAGCGTACAAACCACCTAACATTCCCTTAATTCCAGCAGACATTAGAGCACTTAGCTCCATGGGAAATCACATTATCATTGCAGGAGATCTAAACTGTAAGCACCAATATTGGAATTCACGAAGACAAAATCAGTCTGGCTTAATCCTCTACAATGCATTACCCACTCTGGATGTCTACCCTGTCTCCACCATGGAACCAACATTTTTTCCTAGAGCTGGTGGAAGACCAGATATTTTGGATATAGCACTGGTTAAGGGAATTACCATCACTGAAGGGCCGGAAGCACTAGAATCTGACCACATCCCGGTGTGTCTCAACATCCACTATCTACATACTCCAGATATCAGAGCTTTGCCACCCATATATAAAGCAGACTGGAACAAGTTTCAACAATATCTAGCTAGAACAACAAATCCAAAATTACCACTTCACAGTCCTGAAGACATCGAAAATACCGTTGATCTCATCTCATCCAATTTCAAATCAGCAATGCGACTCCACACTACGAAAGTCTCACCTGCAATTAGACCTGACACAAATGGCACTCCAGAAGATCTTCGCACCCAAGCACTAATTTCCATAAAACGATGGGTCAGGAAAAATGGCAACAAACTAGACTTCCAATATTCAAAACTCTCTGGAACAAATTAAAACGAAGAGTCAAGAAACGTCTCCAACGATTGATCTCGCATCATTGGTCTCTGAAAATTCAACAATTAAACCATCCAAATTACGAATTTTGGTCCATAACCAAAGCCTTAACCAGAAAAAACTCAGCGCCTTCAAATCGTCCCATACATGGTCCAAGAGGTCTTGCCTACACTCCACAACATAAATCAGAAGTCTTTGCTATGCAATTACAAACGCAATTTAGCCTCAACCCGGAGCCCTACGATGAAGATACCATACGAGAAGTCAACAACCACCTACAAACTACCCAGTACGATGCCCCATTTCTTCCAGAAACACTGTTCACACCTAAAGAACTGCAAAACATCATTAAAAAAGTCAGAGGTAGAAGCGCCGCTGGACCTGACGAAATACCCGCCACCGCACTCAAACATATTCCACGAAAAATGTTGGTTCTATTAACTAGACTGTTTAATGCCATCCTCATCTTCAGTCATTATCCTACCCAATGGAAAATAGCCAAAGTAATAATGATTCCCAAACATGGCAAGGATCACCTTTTTCCACAAAACCATCGTCCAATAAGTCTGCTTTCAGTCATCAGTAAACTCTTTGAACGTCTGCTCGAAAACAGATTATTTCAACACATTTTAGATCACAATCAATTCGGTTTTCGGCCAAACTTTAATACAGAAGCACAACTTGTTCGCACGGTTGAAGAAATAACGCTGCAATACAATAGGAAAGGACACACTTTTGGCATCTTTCTGGATACTGCCAAAGCTTTTGATAAGGTCTGGCACAAAGGCCTACTCTACAAACTTGACATACTTGGATTCCATCACCAATATCTCAGAATCATCAGATCTTATCTACAAAATCGCTCCTTCTATGTTTCTCATCTTCACACTACTTCAAATACATATCCGATCACCTCTGGTGTTCCTCAAGGTTCTGTTCTTGCTCCAGTTCTGTTCAATATGTATACGGCCGACATACCAACGCACCCACACACGCTACTGGCTACATTTGCTGATGACACAGCCATATTTGCCTCCTCACATCAAATTAGATTTGCGCTGAGGTACGCTCAACAACATCTTGATCTAATTGAAGAATGGACTACAAAATGGCGATTTAAACTAAATGCAGATAAAACTACTGTAGTTCACTTCACAAAAAGACGAACAGCACCTCCGCAACAACTCTCACTCTTTGGAACTCTGCTCCCATACAGTCCTAGTGTCACCTACCTGGGTGTTGAATTAGACAGAAGACTTACCTTCAAAAAGCACATAACGAACATTGCAGCTAAATCTACACAACGTACTGGTTATTTGTATCCAATATTAAACAACAATAACGGACTATCCCTGAAAGCACGTTTACACGTCTACTTGATGATGATCCGCTCTAAACTCATATACGCAGCACCAGCCTGGAATCACGCCGCTAAATCGCATCATCTATTACTACAACGTGTTCAAAACAAGGCAGCCAGATTCATTACAGGACATTCCCGTGATACTAGCATAGCACAGCTTCATGAAGACCTGGAAATACCCATGCTGAAAGATGTATTAGACTCTCACTGCAGATTATTTTGGCATCGCATGTCTCAATCTACACACCAAGTTCTCCAAAACCTTGGAACCACTATACCTCCCAGATTCACCCACCGAATGCCTCATCCCATCTAAACCTTTCACACCACATATTCTTTCTTATTTTATGGTTGGAATCTTTACCATCTAGCCTGACTGCATAATCTAACAACATCTTGCCTCGCTAAGACAACCAACACCTTGTAAAACGTCAAAAATCAAACTCAATTCAGATCCATTGGGAAAGCGACAGTTGCTTTCGCAAAATTTCATATATCCCTCTTTTACAAACAACGTCATAAACCTCATATAGAAGGCATGGGCTCTCTGAGCCCGAAACTTCCAAATGAAACCCGTCATGATAATCCTCCTCCTCCTCCTCCGAAATACCAGCGATCGCAAATAATCTGGAAAGTAAGGGTAAATTATGTAACTGACGCACTGTAAAGAGAAGTTAAAGTGAATTATAATGTTCACTAACAGCAGAAGGTTCAATTAATCAACCACGGCTTCATCAATAAGATAAATCACAGAAACTTACCAAATCATAAGACGTGTATGGTAAACGAGGTCTTGTTTATACTCATTTTCAGAAAGCTAATAAATCGTTGATACATTAGAAGGAGCGTTTTTACCAGGATATGATTTTGGTGACACGATGTGTGAGAAGAAAGTATCGTGTCGAGCCCAGAGTTCTTTACCCGGGTTCTTTAAACAAAAATCGTGAAATTTAAACGGAGCGATTAAAAACAAATGTTAAATAAATTAAAACGAAAACAAAGCTCCCACAGCAACTGGTATACAATTTTGGTTTACTGTACACTAAATCAAAAGAGCGGTATATTCAATCTTCTTAGTGGAAAGAGGGACTACTAATTTAGAGCGCAGTTTTCAACGAAACACTTTCGTTTTGGATGCAAAATGTGATCTCTCTAGATGCAGTTGAATTTATTTTAAGGCCTTAGGCAACATAGGCTCAGGCCGTACGGATGATGATGGGATGAATTGGTGGAATGAAGAAAGTGGGAGGAAACGGGAGCACCCCGAGAAAACCCACGCACATGGTGTTTGTCCACCACAAAGCCCACATGGCATGAGCTGGGATCGATCCGACGACCCCTAGCACCAGAGGTGATCCCCCTACCAACTGAGCCACCGTTTCTAGATGGAATTCCGATGCTTTTAGATGTAATTTATTCTTCAAACTTAAAAGAGCGGTTTCTTGTCTTTTTACAGTGGTTTATTTCTCACCTGTTTAGAATGATTAACAATGAATCATGCCTACTTGTGAACTTTTTCCCCGCCATTTTTTACTCCAAATGTTAACGAAAGACGAAACCATACTGTAAAATTTATTGCGTTGCTTTTATTTAAAAATGACAACGAAAAACCTGAAAACTTTTCTCAGTGACAAAAATATACCAGAAGACGTCAGGAGCACAGTAAACCCTGTATAAGAAATCTTTAAATGTTGTTCTCAACTGACGAGAGGAAAGAAACCGTTTCGAAGATATACTCTTGCCACTGGCTTGCTGGCTGAGGGGATAAGGCGTTGGATAGCTGGTCGGGAGGTACCGGGTACAAATGTTCCCAAGATTAAGTTTTTTATACTCTTTTTCATTTATAAGTACTTATGGATAAATGCTCCCTTTTGTATCTTTTTACATTTTCCGCATTTTATTGCGTCCTTTTCGTGTTCCAAAGATGGACACTTCATTTGCATAGAATTTTTATTCACCTAAAAATATTATGCCTACGTTCCCATCGAAATGATCTACCATAGATCCTATATTTTTTCGAGCAGAAATTTCTCATCTCTTATCCGATGAACATCCATCGTAAAAGAGTGGTTTCCGCTCTCAAAAGATGAAATATGCGCTCTTTGAATTTAGTGTGTAACAATTAACAAACAGGCTATATAGCATTTAAACATTTGTTCTGGGTTATTTTCAAGGTAGCTGCAAACTATTCAAATATATAAATATCCGAAACTGAAGAGCAGCCTAAAATTTCCAACAAAATTCTCTCCTTGACCCTCTTGAGAAAATTGTAAAATCAATTATACTGTTGAAGATCACAAAGCATATTATTATACTAACGTAGGAACATAATGTTATTTCATTGAACATTTGTCAACCTGACCCCAAGGATATAATGCTAATTTTTAGGAGGGTATATGCTTCGCTCGCTGTAACAAAACCTATCGCTATCCCATATATTTGCGTATTTAATAAATTTTATGTGGGTATACGGTGATGCCTAAAAAATTGAGGTGGGTATACCCGCGTATGCCCTCCATTACATTCCTGCCAAAGCCTTAGATGCATAAAGGCCATAAATAAAATTCAAATTCAAATTGAAAATTTGTTTTCACAATTCCATAGTACAGAATATGAATTCTTTGGAATTGAACATATACATTGTGCTCGCATTTTGGGATGTATTAAAGTTGCATGATACCAAATCAAACATAATACAAGGTAACCAAAAAAGGTTTTGCCGTTCTAGAGCAGTGATAAACAAAGACTAATACAGAACGCGGTACGCACCTTTAGCTTTCGAAGCAAGTTCCATTGCTCCATCGGCATCCAACACTTTTTGCCAACGTTCCTGCAGCTGCACAATACTTGGTGATAAAAGTCGGTGATCTTCGAGGCAAAGAAGTCCGTGAGTGCATTCCGCAGGTCTCCCTCATTGGCTAAGGATCTCACACGGAGGTGGTTGTAGAAGGAATGAAACGTCCGGTGAATATGGTGCATGACACAGTGCCTCCCACCCAAGTTGCTGAAGGGTCTCCCGGGTCCTCTTTGCCACATCTAGCTTGGCATTGTCGTGGAGGAACAGCACACCCTTGCGATTCACCAATGCCGCAATGCACCCTTTGCAACTGCTGTGAATAGAGGTCAGCAGTGATGGTCTGACCAGGTGGAAGGAGCTCGTAATGCACCACTTGGCGACAAGTCCACCATACAGAGAGCATAACCTTTCGTGGGTGCAGAGGTGGTCTTGAGGCGTGGGGAACAGGGTCACGTGGCGACAAACAATGTCTGGTACACTTTGGAATGTCATAGAGGACCCACTTTTCATCACCAGTAAGCAAACGATCAAATATGGGTGTGTTCAGGTGCCGAGTGAGCAAGGACAAACAGGCTGTCACTCGTTGTTCCTTGTTGGCTGCCGACAATGTGTGGGGTACCCACTTGCTTAACCTGTATGACTTCCCTATCCCATGCAGATGCGGTCTGACTGTTTCAGCTGAAATATGAAACCTTTCTGCAAGTTAGATCACTGTCCTTCTCGATGGCTGCTTTCAGGGCCTCGTCATCCAACATGTGGTCGTCTACTGTGAGGTTCATCAACAAGGTTCACATCTCCCAAACGGAATTTCTGGAACTCATGCCTGGCTGTGTGTACGCTCACGCAATTCTCACCAAATGCCTGGCATATGCTGCTTGGTGCAGCAGCTGACAGGTCCACTTTAAAGTTATACAACAAACACCCGCGAACAAGCTGCATCGATACCTCCAGTTCTGTTTTTCACTGGACGAGCTACGACTGTTGTATTACTAAAGGTCGATGGTCAGACTATTCCCGATCGCTTGGCAAGCACGTGCATCATTTCGTTTCCCCTCTGTGAGCGCACGATTAATGGGACGTCAAAATCTGCAAAAACCTTTTTGGTTACCTTGTATTTATTTTCAAGTTATGGTAGAACATGGTAAAGTATCTATTTTGGTGAAGTTACACCTCATTAGGAAGATCAGAAGAGTTTCAATATCATCCGAAGGTACTTTTCTGAAGAAAATACTTATCAAAATCAGTTTCCTCTAATCACAAATATAACTGAAACCGTAACAATCACCAAGTTTGTCGTTTCCAACTTCCTCTCACTTTGAATGTAGATACCTAGATTTCCTCCTCACGTAGTAGACGGTAATTATGATCTTTTTGCGGCTCCACTGTTCCTTCGCTCGTTAAGAAGATCAGTCAATGGTAACTGAAGAGCTTACATACAGTAAATACATCTTCAGCAATTGATGAATTCGCTAATCAGGAAAATGTGAACCGGCAGCCCCTATGCAGAATTAACTTACAAACACACACAGAAATGTAAAATACACAACTTTCAAGCTTGGAGATCAGCAAACAGGTCTAACAGAGTAGGCCATGAGAAGAGAAACTTGAGAATAAATACAATACAGGATTAGAGCTCCTGCGAGAAATGTTCAGAAAATCATTCATATTTATTTGAAAAGTGTAGCAGACTTTCCAAAACATTTATCAATTTCTGGTTAACACAACCTGGCGTAATCTATTGTAATTAAAACCGTAACAGCAACAATTGGTTTTATAATGTACAATTTTACATTGTTATATACTACTGCAAAGGGCATTACTACTGTATTATACTAACTAATTTTACAGCTATATGAAGTCTGCGCGGGCCAAGGATTAATAACCACTACAACTATTTTTATTTTTTAAGAAAACCGAAAGATGAAAAACAACTATTTAACAACGTACTGTCATATCGTCGATATTTTACGAAGCGACGGTATTGCCATCTAGCGGACTTTGGATTATAAAGGCTCACTCCGCGCCTCCACGACACGAACTACCATTACACTCCTCAGAAAAGGGGCAAATTTGGAAAAAAAAAGTTTGGTGAATTCGTAAATATCTTATTTTTTTTTTTTTACTTTCTCAGGTCTGATTGTTTTGATGGCAGACCAACAGAAATATTAAAAAGGTCTGAAACATAGTTTAGTCTATGGGCTTCCGTCACCGAACTGGCAACAGTGACTAGAAATGACTTACAAAGTACAATCTCAGATTCTATTTGCATAAAAAAGTATTGTATAAAACTGTAATGCATTATTAATGTGTCTATATCATATTGAAACCTATACAATATATTATAAAATAACGTGCCACACATTGAACTGTACTTAATAATATATCGCTTAGTTAGTACCTTTAACCAGACGCAAGATGATCTTGTTTGTCCACTTTCTGTTTGCGTCAAAATAGACCAATTTTTTCAGTTCTGTTGTTCAAGCTAGTTGGTCGTTGTGTGGCATGCTTCTTTTTATTATTTGTGTCAATTCTTCAGTTATGCACATCATAGGCATGCTGTAAATAATAATCACGTTATTTTCAAGAATTGAGACAACAAGCTAGCCACACAGCGACAAGCTTAAAAAAAATGGATCGGAGGTGAAAGTTTGGTTCTCTTTGGGGTGTGGACAAACGCGGATAACTGTTCCCACTTGCGATAACTTCAGATATCAATCTGATTTATAATACAATCGAATACTCTACTACGATAAACTAGAGCTCACTGGTGTTTTAAAAATGACAACACTCAATAAGATATAGGTTACCCTAGTAGCAAACAGCTGCAGAATCCAAGTAAGTTTTCCCTCCTTCGTTTTACGACGAATGTTCAAGTTTGACATCAGACAAACAGAACGTACTTTCAGGAACCAAAGCCCGTTTTGCATTTCAATAATGAATATCTTAGGAGCCACGGAAATATTATAGTTTTTTTTTTTAAATATGTCCTAACACTTTCTGGGTCAAATTATGTCCAACAAATAGTTACATGTTTATGAAATTATGAGCACTTCCTTAATTCTAGTGACAATCAGTATTGAAGTGCGAAACAAACTTTAGTTCCTGAAAACCTTCTCTTTTCCTTTGTTTATCTTAACGTCAAATTTGAACAAAGGCAGTGAAAGATGCCTAACTTGAACCTTGAGTGCAAACTACAACATGCAGCGGACTTTTAGAATATACTGCGCTCAAAGATACTTGACCCTGTCAAAATTTCTTCCATTTTCTAGTCATTATCCTAGAAGAAGGTAGCTGTAGTTCATAATGTAAATCATTAAACCACTGTAAGAATAATGAAATCGCGACGACGAAGGTGGCCAGGCCATGTAGCTCGAAAGGGGGAAACGAAGATTATATTCTATTATGATTTGAAAGCCAGATGAAGAGAGACCTTTGGGAAGACCGAGAGCATTGGTTTCCCATTCGAGAGGTTCGGCGTTCAACTGACATTTTTCCAGCATTCTTTGTCACGCCAGGCAGGCACCTTCAACTTAGGCCCAGTCCGCCTCCTTCTCCATATCCTTTTCTACCCTATCCCGGCCTGAGCCATAGACGCTTAAAGGCCTAAATAAATTCAATTCCAGAACATCTAAGTGTTCACCCAGAAATAATATTTAAAAACCGTAATTTCGACTAATTTTCTTTTCATTACTTTTTGACATTGTTGAGTTCTATGGTTATATGGAAAGAGCAAAAATGAAAGTCAATTGTTCACAAAGAATGACCTACTGTTACTACTAATACCATGACGACTATTTCGATTTATATTTTCAACGTCTTTGTTAAATAAACTACTGCGTTTTCGACGGAGGATTTTCAGTAAAAGATAACTGAATTATAATTGAGTATCCTGACAGTGAGTGGAGCATGGAGGCTGTGACTGATTTGGAAAGGACCATGACTAATGATGGACGTAGTACGAGGGTCCACCCCCGTTTAGCCATCGGAAGGGCAGCTGACCTGGCCACGGGCCGTCCATTTCTAGGATGAAAGGGGTCATCCTGGGATGGCTTGCTGCACGAGAGTGCTTTTGCATACTTTAACAGTATCTTAGCACCGTACTGGATGGGTCAAAGTGCTTTCTCCTAGGCGTGTTGTGGGGTGGTTCCTCATCTACTGCGTCCAGACACGGCGAAACATCAACTTGAAGGGACGACGACGGTTCTACCTGAAGGAACGAGGACAGACGACAGGGCTTCTACCACAACTAATGACTGAGGCGGACCTGGACCTGGCGAACAAATCGACAACAGAACATGGGACAATGATGGAGTATCGACCTCAAGACACTACGACGACCAGAATTATGACATTCATCCATCAATCTATTCATTCTTTCATGCATATAGTCATCAATCTATCCATTCTTTCATCCATACTTTAATCAATCTATTCATTCTTTCATGCATACGTTCATCAATCCATCCACATAGTTGGGTCTCCGGCGCAAGATTGTTTGATACAGATGATCTTGCGTCCCTCTACCAACTTAAAAAAAAGCAGAGGCCCTCACAGACGGTAGAGGCCTTAACGTGGCTGTGAGGTTTTAAACTAACATCTACCTGTATCAATATTTCCTAGGTTTTATGGAAATTATCCAATTTATATTTTGCCTACCCATTCACATATATTTATATATTTATATTATGGGTATATGTGAAGAATATCCCAAGTTTATTTCCAAATGTTGCTACATTATCCAGTGTCAGGAGCATTTGAGATTAATTATGGAATATCCTATGGAAAACTATGCTGCATGAGTTAGCAAAATGTTCAATCTTCCAACAATATTAAGGACCACATTTTAAGAGCATTTCTGGAATATTTGAAAGATTTCCAGTGGCGGTTAATCACACTTCTCTAATTTAATAGAATAAAATTTGCAATTAAAAGCTAACTGAATGCCACTATTATTTTGTGTTCTCTTTTGCATGTTGAAAACACGTTGAATTTCAACCTATATTCCCCCCCAAAAAATTGATTTCGTTGATAGGACGTTAATATGACGTGTTTTTAACTATTATATTGAATAGTGCCCTAGATTATCTTTCCAAGTTAATTGCACACTAATTGTGCTTAAAGTTATAAAAGAATAAAACTAACTACGTTTCTCATGTTCTTTATTTGAATGTTGAAAACAGATTGAATTTTAAAATATATTTCAACGAATATTTAATTTCGTTAATATGGTGATAATGGGAAGTGTTTTCAACTTTCCTTTTCAACTATGACGTAGATTTTGCTTTATATGCGTTTTCCTAAGGCAACACACTACACTTCTTGAGTAATACACATTTAATGGTGAAGCGATGGTCAAAGTGTTAAATAAAGAACAATGCACATAACAAAGAAAGATGGGAAAGTATTCTTTATTCTTATTCTTACATGATGGTGAAACGATGCGTCTGGATTTCTGGCGCTTTCAAGACTGCCTTTTCTTATAGTAACCGTAAAAGAGTACTGAATCTCAAGGTGACTCCGTGGTCCAGGGGTAACGTGTCGAGTTACCAACGGCGAATGCGGAACGTTCCAGCTTCGAATCCTGCACCAGATACTTGGACTAATTACTGTTGGAAAGTTAATACTGTATATCGTGATGAGAGCAACGGACAAAAATGCAACTAAATGTGTATAGCAGTAGACAGCAATCATGCTCTGTTTTGGTCAACTTCCTCGTCGTGTTCTTGATTTCAACTAATTTCTTCTCAACCATTATTCAACGTCGAATAAACCGTTGAACAGGCGGACATTTCAGGACATTTACAACGTTAAATCAACGTTTCGGTACTAACGTTTATTCCACGTATTTTCAACGTATGTGTGCTACTAGGGTCGGTACTAACAAAGATTTAAAAAAAAACAATAAATATCGTATTCGTAAATGGAGAACGAAAATATAGTTTGTTGCTTTGTACTTTGTTTTGAAAATCTAAAGAAATAGGTCGCCACATTTTTTTTTTTTTTTTTAAGAAATACAACTTGCATGTGTGTAGAAAGGACGTTGTAGAATTTGAAGCGGAAGCTTTGATAAAATTTATTTCAATCTATATCCACCTTCTTGACAACATATTCTGCCAGAAGTGATTGGTTATTGCGACTTTCTCAACACCAGTGGTACTTATTATTGAAGAATAGAACAGACTACAGTTTGTGAAGGTATTCTATGTTTACCTACAGTCGACATAACGAAAACGACGGGTTCCCTTTTCGTGTTAATCGTTAAGGAAGAAACTAAAACTATTATGACACTACTTAAACATCATTGTGAATTATTGTTCCTACACGCAAATATCGTTGTCTAGCAGCTATGGTAGAGAACGCAATTCCAGAACGTAATGTATCTCAAAACATTTTCTTTTTCGGAATTATGTTTTGTTTTTAAAGATAGATGCATGGTTCTATAATAAACAGAAGTAAGAATTGCATACATTTCAAAAAAACGCATGATGTATTTATCAGTTAAAGAGACTGTCATTATCCGGTTGGATGGTGGTGATTACTTCTATCATCTTTACTCATACGAAAATTCGCCTTCTTCGTGTTTATTTCAACCCACTATTTCTCCAGATAATGTCTGAGAATCTCCTACTTCCTTGCACATCAATTGCATCATTTTTGGTATATTCATTTTTGAATAGAGCAGATCTGAAGTCTTTCAGCCCAGTTTTACTGCTAATGGCACTGGAAATAGCAAGTTCTACAGTTCAATTTATCACGCTTTCGCGAGTCCATAGCGCCCAAACAAAGCATCTGTGCACCCACGATAGCCCATACTTCCTTTCGTATTTTCATGTCAGAAATCTCGTGAGATAGTTTTGTCGCTGTTGTTTTACAACACCCTAGAAAATAGTACTCTCAAATAAAATGCGATAACTTATCCCTATAGCAATGAAATGTAGTTGAAACAAGGTAGGTTAATGCTAAGTTTACCATGCAAGAAAAGAAGCACCGCCATTATATTTGATTTCCATTTCTCAACTTTAAGTATTAGTCTTTTGGGATTTATTATTCTTCCTTCCACAATATATTGATTAAACGACAGCTACAATAGACGGGTGGAGCTTCAAAGTAAACTAAAAAAATATATATTTAGGCAACTCTGACGCTATTTTCTTTTTCCCGTCTAGAGAATAAAACCATAAACAATTCCAGCACAGCTGGCAACACCGATTTGGATAGCTCATGGAATGGATGCTGTGAAGCAAGGAGGAACCAAGCCAATAATTCGTCTTTGTGACTTTCCTCCCTAATTTATCCGAAGAAGAAGATTGGAATAAAAGAAGGATAGAAAGAATGGGAAGAAAAAGGGTCTGACTGCGATGATGGGGTAAAGAGATGCTTGTAGGGAAAGTAGCTGCAGCAGAAGCGCATCACAAACTAAGCCCCTTCCTCCTGCGTCAAACCCAACAACATCTACGTCCACAAACCATCCAAAGAACACTGAAGAGGATGAGGTGAACAAAGCATTGGAATTCGTCCCACATCACGCACAAACTCTACAATCAAGCACCCTCTAAAGAAGAAGAAGAAGGGGAGGAGGGGTTAAGAAAGAACAACGTAGGGATGGATGTCTGAGAGGAGTGGGGGCGGTTGGATGCTTGGGGATACTTGAGATGACTTGAAAAGAAGATTCTTCTCTCCTCCACTTCTCCCATTTTCTCCTTAGAATTGACAGACTTTTGATGAATGGTGTCGGGGTAACAGAAATGGAATTGTTATTATTCACTGGTATTTGCGAAGTATATAGGAAAATAGGGAGAGGAAAGCAGTGGGGGAGAAAGAAGTATTTGAATTGGAAAGTAAGGAGAAAAATACTAATTTTTCATCCGTTCCTGACAACACAAAGTCAAAAATAAAATAATCGATTTGATACTTTTCATGCTAATTTAGTTCTGCACGCAATCTACCCTACGTGAAACAAACACATTTATTCTTCTCCCCCTGTAGTGCCACCGTGAAAAAGAAATCTCTCAAATGTGCTGATAATGAGACTATGGTTGGAACGGAGAAACTTTTATCTCTGCTCATCATCTGAAGAATAAAACACATGAAAGATAGATAAAGAATGAAAGAAAGCAAACAGTATTATTGCGTATTATAAGTTATTTGAAATATTTGGTGACTGCATAGTACAATAATCCTTGCACTTACTTGTAAAGTATATATGAATCGGTGGAAAATAATTGGGAACTAACTCTACTTTTATGCCAAATTGTGTTCATTACAAATATCGCTCTCTCAATTGTAGCTGCACTGACTGGTGGCGTAAGAAACTACGATTAGCCATCTTCTACAACACAGAACATGCAGAATGAAACTAAGCATGGCAGGTTGTCCCTTTTAATTGCAATAGACGGATACAATGTTATGCGTAGTAAGTTCCTTTCAATTCTAACTGATTCATATAATTTATATGCAGAATTATATATTGTCATACGTATTTTATACCAATATAAACACTTCATCTTTCCAAAAGATCTGAACTTTCTCCGAATGGAAACTCTAGATACGAACCTAAAGTCAGCTTCTCCGTTCATCCCGATATTGTCCTTTAATTTTCATCTTAGTGTACCCATATTCTTCCTTTTTTTTAATGTTATCCTTCAATATGAAATTTCTGTGTGAACTATTTGGTAATCAGCTTCGTTTTCTTCTTCTCTATTGTCTCCTTCTATTACCAATTATCTCATGTATTTCATCAATGTATAACTTTTGTGCCTGAAATCTTTCACTGCTTTTTTGTAAGCCCACATTCCAAAAACTTCTTTATCATTTCATTGCCGAGTCAACATTTTCCTCTAAACAACACAATACAGTAGGGGAAAAAATATCAATCGGTCCACAGCAAACTTATTCTTATTCTCCGTGAATCTCTCGTAATTAATATTCCTATCCTAATTTCTTCACATTCATATCCTCACTTGAAATACTGCATACATCAAATACGTTAAGTTAGGTGCCTGTTCTGCTTCACTTGCTGTGACTTTTTTTGGCCTCAATCCGGTGCCTGTTCAGCTTCACTTGCTGTGACTTCTTCTGCCTCAATCAGGTGCCTGTTCTGCTTCACTTGCTGTGACTTCTTTTGCCTCAATCCGGTGCCTGTTCTGCTTCACTTGTTGTGACTTCTTTTGCCTCATTCAGGTGCCTGTTCTGCTTCACTTGCTGTGACTTCATTTGCCTCAATCCGGTGCCTGTTCTGCTTCACTTGTTGTGACTTCTTTTGCCTCAATCAGGTGTCTGTTCTGATTCACTTGCTGTGACTTCTTTTGCCTCAATCAGGTGTCTGTTCTGCTTCACTTGCTGTGACTTCTTTTGCCTCAATCAAAGTTCATCTCGTATTCTTTTGTTCCACATTCTACACAACTACTTCTACTTCTTTCCACATCTTGATGATTGATGTGTTAGTATTTACAAAAAGAATCATATTATAAATATATTTATAACTCATTTTATTTTTTTCTCCTTGAGCGCACTTTCTTCGTAATAAGACATGTTTTTTTCAAGTTATTTGGGAAATATTTTGAATTTGAATTTAATTTTTAAGGCTTTTAGGCAACTTTGGTTCAGTCCCGATCGATGATAATGAGATGATTGGTGGAATGAAGAAAGTAGAAGGAAACGGCAGAATCCAGAAAAAAAACACATACACGGTGCTTGTCCACCACAAAGCTCATATGGAACGAG
Source organism: Lepisma saccharinum (assembly GCA_022664845.1). Classification (NCBI taxonomy): domain Eukaryota; kingdom Metazoa; phylum Arthropoda; class Insecta; order Zygentoma; family Lepismatidae; genus Lepisma; species Lepisma saccharinum. The sequence goes on along the minus strand of JAGDQP010008794.1, from coordinate 5,254 downwards.
CCGAACCATTGAGCCACTGCGTCCTTTTATTTAGGAGTAGTTCATATGTGCCCTCGGTGCAAGTTCAAAAGTTTTTAGTATCCGTTCCGCAAACTATAATTACCAAGTGTAGCAAACTCTACAATCATTGTATGATCAACGAAGAAGCTAAGAATTGATCTAGGTTGATCAAACAATGTGGATTAGAGGACCCACAATGTACTTGATAGTTACCATATGGATTATAGTCATTCTGCGTAAGTACAGAGAGGTTCCTTCAGAACCAAATCCTGAAGGAACCGTGAACCGGATCCTAAAGAAACCGGTTCCTTCAGAACCGGTTCCAGGATCCGGATTCGAGAACCCGTTCCAAGATCCGGGTACCCGATTCCAAAAGTATCCGGAACCAGAACCGTTAGGATCCGGGTAGTAATGATTCGGATCCAAGTGCCCATCCCTACAACAAACAAAAGTAAACCGAAGTAACTACGTAGCAAACTAAAGAACAAATTAAGTCTTGTGGAAAAGAATAAGAAAAAGAAGAGGGACAATGAATAATTTGCAATTAGTACGGTATCTTAACAATTACTGTTGAAGGAAATAAAAATTAATCAAAACAGGCGAATTGAATCCTCTATGATAAACTTGGCAATGTGCATAAAACAATTTAAATAATTAAGTTTGTGCATTCGCAAGCAACATATGGTACTAAATTTTCTTCAACGGCCAAAATAAATTTGAGCAATAAAATATTAGCTTGTAAACGTCATTGTTCTTTAATAGTAAACTAGATTTATTTATCGAACTTGAGTCTCAAACCAATTTATAATTATGAGGTAAACATTAAATGTGGAAGTGGTTAGGTATAAAGAAGACATCTATCCGACCAGTGATACAGCGGTCTTACGTTGTTTAGATTATATCCCAATAAACTTACATACAAACAATTTTAACACGTAACGAACAATAATCAATGTTTCGCAGGAACTCACTAAAAAGTTAATAGCAGTAAATAAGTATGTAACAATTCTACCTCTTTTGTCAATCAAACAACAAAACATTATAGAACATTTTTCTCACTTAAATATTTTCGATGGACGTTTTCATTACAGAGAAAAACTGCGTTATTTGAATGAACCTAAATATTTGAAATATTTTGTGGGTATAATATTACGCGTTATAAGTTTGTCTGTTACAAGTACATCAATGTCGGACTTACGTATAGTAGGAAGAAAATAATATAAATTTCTATGCATCATCAATGCACTTAAGAAGTATTATTCGTTGAGATACATTTAATTTTCTGTGCTGTTAAGTGTGAGAAATGGGAAGCAGCAGCAAATACTCTAGCTGGAGATGCAAAAATCTGCGTATGTCGTGGTAAAATGGGAAACTTGAAGAATGCTAATTATCACATTAGTTAATTCTGTAGATAATATATCATATTGTACATGTTTATAATTGGAAATGGGAGGTAAAAAATTAAACATTTTATCTACATGTACGTTTTTATTATTAATTTTTCTTCAAAACTCAAAATGCCCTCTTATAACGTGATCCGAAGAGTATAAAGCGAAGTGACACCTGTCATTTTCTCTGTTTATCTCTGCCACCGCCCGCTCAACCTGTCCAATCAGCGAAAAATCATGTGTAGCCTGTCGTCACGAATTGGCCGCTAGATGGCAGCCGTATTCAAGGCTTGTTCTGCTACTCAAAAGCATTAAGTGATGCCGTTGCAATATGGAATTTTGATTTCTGCAAGGACACAGAATGATTGTTCTAAAGTAAAAGACAAATATAGTGGCTTTTATACAAAACTTAAGTGTGAGCAGAAGTAATTCTTCGTTATTTTCATATTTTTCAATTATGCGAGCGATGAGAAATGCTGATAAATCAAATTTGCTGTAGTGTATATCTTAAGTCAATAAAGCTTTAATAATAACTTCAAGTCCATGACAAAAAGAAGCTGGATAAATCTGGCCTCGAAGTATTTTCAAAGTGTAATAAGAGGAGTCTTACCCCCCCAGAACACGAAAATTACTCCCCCTCCGTGACCCGCCCGCCCGCGAAAGATTTCTCTAGAAGAAACGATAGTTCTAGCGTTGCTTTCAGTATTAGATAGTACCTGACAACGATACTCATTAATGTGTCGTAGTATGGGAGACCACAATATATAACCGTAACAAATAACGCCATAGAGACAGAATGAAATAACAATGTACGACTAGTACTGCACAGTACTAACAAAATAACTGTAAAAACATACGTTTCTTAAACAATTCGTACTAAAAAGTAAAAAAATATTTTTTATGCATGATTAAAAAGAAAAGCACGGGAGAACACTCAAATAAAAAGGGAGAACACTTAAATACAGTCACTTTATAAATTCTTCAATTGGTACACCCTATGCTTTTCCTTTTAGTCATGCATAAACAAAATTAGTTTTAACTTTTAGTACGAATTGTTTAAGAAAAGTATATTTCTCTAGTCTTTTATTATTTTTTTCGAATTATTTCGGTGTCCGGATACTTTTTATCAAACTGATGATGCTACCCAAATCCTAAAGTGTTCTGCAACCAGTTAAACGGAACATCGTTGTGGGCTTGTATTTATTTTAGGATAAGGAAGTTCCTTACTAAAAAAATATGCTTTCAAAATATATAGAAATATATGAAATTAACAACGGAATATTGTATGGTCACCCGACTTACGTCGCTGTGCAAAATTTCATTATATGACGTCGGAAAATGAGTTAAATTTACGTTACAAAATTTGAGGACACAATGAGCCATTATGAATTAAAGAAAAGTATGTAATGATATTGGTTTCAACGTTCGTTGAGCGAATGCAAAATTACACACCCTTTCAATGAAAAATAAGTATTTAGGCGATACGAAGATAAAATACCTCAGTGTTTTTTTCCTCTGTAAATGGTATTACTTCAGTCTAACTTTGTGATAGAAATCAAAAAAGTAATTTTATTCACAATATCATGAACGTTGTAACCATGATTTTGCAGCTTTCTTTAAAATCTTCATTGAGAAAGTGAAGACTGCAAACAACAGAATGATTGGACGGAATCTACTGGCTTCCTTTCTTCTCACCTTCCCTGGATATAACACGTAACCACTTTTTACGTTGTTCATTGTCTGCCGGAATTTCGTGAAATGATACTTCACTTTATTCCGACTTGTCTTTTTTTGCCTTACAGAATGGTACGCAAAAATTGTGCACCATTCTTTTCCTAAAACTCTTCGAAATATTCAGTTTTCCCTATACCAATACTCAAGAGTTACTGACTAAAACGGATGTATTGTGCTGCATCTAGCGTCGGAATTAGGAAGCAAATGTTCACGCGGCAAACAATGGTTTTTGAAGCGAATGGGCAGGCAGCTATAGATTGAGCGGGCGGAGATCTCTGCACACTTTCATATTTCCAAATTTGTTGTTGAAACCTGAAGCACAAAAGAGAGCAGATAAACCCGGTAGATCTATAGAAGACCAATTTTGCAGATAATGAAGAAGAAGAAATGCAATTTACGACAATTCTATCCCATTTTGTCTAATTCCGTCTCGCCTAACGATTTTTTAAGCTATTTACGTGAAAATTTCAAGATTATCTTGATGTATCCAAAAGGTCTAAAATGGAAGAAGCGAAATTTGGACATGTTGGAGGGATTTTTCCCTTTACTATCTTCGATATTTTACATGCAGTTCCCGCAATACTTACTTTCAGCAATCCAGTATCTGGAGATATAGATCTCCTACATTACGTTCACGGTGTTTCGTATTTTTTCAACTTGTGCAATATTTGAGTTTTCTTTTGCGTCTTTAATATTCATACTAAAAAGGATGTTTTTTAGAATATTACCTCTTTCTGTTGTACTGGAAATTGTTCCAACCCAAAATAGATCAAATTAAGCGTTATTATTGCTAAAATACTTTTTTAAAATTTAGAGAAAATTACTTATCTTTGAAAAACCTATGTTCTGAATTATTTGTCCTGAAATTATTTTGAGGAGGAACTGTTTAAAATCGAGGGGGGGATATCCTTATTTTGGGGTGAAAATGTTTTCTCCTTTTTGAGAGGAAATGTGGGATGGTTTTTCATTTTTGATAAATTCTGTCTCATATATAAGAATTCAGTTAGTAATAAAATTGAGAGAGAAAAAAAAAACAGGTGTCGCAAAATCAAGAAGTAGGCCTGAATCGTGACAGCTGAAAAATAAGAAAAAACTATTAAGGTCAACAAAGTTTTCTCAGAACTATATAATATTATGAGATGCTGCTGATGTCACAAAGGACAGCACTCCAATACGTGTGAGGATCTATTTAAAATCGTGAAGTACGAAAGAATTGATGCTACTCTCTTCTACACAAAGATATCGTGAATTCTAATCTAGTTATGAAAAATACAGAAGAAAAAGTTACTTGCCATTGCCGGAAATGGAACCTGAATCTCCGATTTCTGCACGAGTGATCAACAAGAAATTAACACGATGCCTGTATGTAAAGGAAACAATTATCTAATTCTTTCGTGCTACATAATTTGGGGAAGACTCTTCTATTAAAAGTGTTTACTTTTAGTCGACTGTCTTCACTTTTGATCACTGTCTTCAGTTTTGATAGCAGACAATAGCTGCTTTACCTGAAGCGTATGGAATAAACGTACATAGAAGTATCAACATGCACGGCAGTGCATGAGCCAAGTTCTTCACGTCAGAAAACGTCAGCACGGCCAGAAGCATGTTATACAGGAACAAGAGTTTATGGCAAAATCGACGATTTGGGGGCCCCGTAAGAAAAAAGATGTTAAAGATAGGAATATGAGCTTTTACCGTTAAGGAGATATGGTAAATATGTGCAGATGTACAAAATTTCATATTCGTATCTCAAACTATGTTCTAGTTGTGGACCCCTGAAATTGCACATTTTAGGCTAACTGACTCACTCACTCACTCACTCACTCATCATATTGTTTAGGGTGTTTGGAGTAAGCTAGAAACATGAAATTTGGTATAAAGGTAGAGGATAATAAGTAGATAAAGGAAAAATTCCGACATTTTGAAAACGTCGCCACCTTGGATTCAAAATGGCCGTCAAACCTAAAATTTCAAAGAATACACAGCCTAAACGACTAAAGATAGAACAGTGAAATTTGGTATCAAACTACATCATTGATAGCAAATTAAGAAAACGTTTTAAAAATTTGAAAAAGTCGCCATTTTGGATTCAAAATGGCCGCTAACCCTAAAATTTTAAAGAATACACAGCC